>JASAMX010032934.1:0-11878 GCA_030248175.1 Microlaimidae sp. YZB2_3
AAAAAAAAACGTGTCTATAAAAACGAAATTTTATTGGCTCGTTTAGATTAACATATTTTCTCTTTTTGCTCTAAATCATAAAAATGATCAGAAAAATAAAGTAAAAATTTATTTTTTGCTTGTTCAACTTTTACTTATTAAGCACATTTCTTAAACGTGTATTTTGGTAATAGCATAATAATAAACACCCTTGGGAGGACATTGAAAAATTTGCAACTTTTAAAACTATAAGTGTTTGGATATATCAATTTTATGTTTGAATTTAATTAGGTTAAAAACAGTATACTGTATTTTCACTAATTAAATGCAAGGCAAAATATAAATCTTAAATTTCTGAAATATTTGTTAAGAAAACATGTTTGTCTTTGACTGTTTTATTGTAACCACTTATTGCTTTAAGCTACAAAGCAAATTTTTTCGTTATTTTAAGAACGAAAGCTGCGGGTCACAAAAATTAAAAAAAAACCATAAAAATAAACTGTTGGAATTTTTTAAAAAATTCATTACAAAAACAATACATATTTATACACATTAGTATAACGTTCATTATGCAATTGCAAAACTGAAGAGTTTTATGAAGGTATGAGTCTGGTTTATAACACATCGTTTATAATAAAGTCTAATAAGGGACGACGCTGCTTGTTTAAAAGCAAACTGTTTTTCTTTGGTCTTTTTTTAAAGGCACAGGTCCTTTGCTCCTTTCTAATTGGATATATGAACGCCAGTAAAAACCGCAGACACTTTTATTAGATTGTTTACTTTTTGTTATACGTACGTAGTTTGCCTGGTAGTAGGCACTATCCAACGCGGAAAACCAAAGTAACTTGGTTGAAAATCAGAAAATCAAAAAATTTAATCAGTGCTCGTAAGCCTATTTTACACCAGAGTGACAAGGAACAACGCGTTCCCCGCGTGTTTACACCGTTTTATTATCACTTGTCACCTTGGTTTGAACTAGACCATGGAGGCGTTGCCGACGTTGGCTTTCGTCTGCCAAAAGACGTAGTAGGAACTTCGTCTCAATATAACGATAAACTTTGAGATTTTGAATAATTATTCTTAATGATTCAATTTTTTAATAAAGAACGACAGATTTGATAAATAATTTTCATGAAAAAAAATTAATGACTGACTCACACGGGCCTGACGAATGACAACGCGTTCCGGGCGCGTGTACACCGTTATACTGACATATGTCGCTACGGTGTTTTTTTATGGTTTTTTTATGCTTCGCTATTTCGTAGTATGCAGATCAGCCGATCGAAAGCGCGCGAAATTTCAGTTGATCCGTCGGATCAACCGATCGGTTGATCTGCATACTACGAAAGATAAGTAGGAGATACGGTAATTATCCATTATGGTGACGCTTATGTATATTGCATACTTCATGTATAATCCAAATTCCAGTGCAAGGTGCCTATATACGCGATTTATTCATCCGATCTAAACGCAATAAAAATAAAAGGTTAAAAAGAAACCTTAATGATAGTTGGTGAAATAAAATAAAAATGAAAACTTTTTAGTAACTTTTAGCGTTTAATTATTGTTATGTTAACAATAATATTAAAACTGACCAGAATATTTCCAGTGAATATTTCAGAAACTTTAAAAAGTACTATTTTAATGAATGTGTCCTCAAATATAATACACAATGAATAAAGCAAGACAATCGCTCGAACAGTTTGAGATTTTCTGTTACGTCTCATGGGTATATATTATGCTAAAAAGGCTAAATTGCACGTTAAATCAATAGGTGGATTCAATTTTGAATATTTCACAAAGAATGAATATTCTATTTAACCAATGAAAAATAAATTCTATCAGGGTGAAAATAGATGAGTGGTAAAGTAACCACTCGTTTTTTGAGAAAATATCACGTGCAGAGAAACACATAATACAACTAAATAATAATTGGTTACATAACCGCTTAAAACTTTTTTTCTAAAATTTTTCTCGCTCGCGGGTTTATTGTTTATTTCTTCCTGGCGAAGAGCGGTTACGCCCTTAATTTCAGCCTGGAAGACTTTAGCTTTAGTATTTATTGAAAAAAAAAATCCAACAAAAAAGTTGCAACCATAAACTAAACGAAATGAATAAAATTATGTTTTTGAATACATTTTATAAATTAGTAACAAAATTCTATTGGTGCGAATTTTGAGATTTTGGACATTAAATGTTTATTTACACTAAAACTTGTTTGGTCGGTTTCGGTGGTAAAACAATTTTTTGTCATTTTACTAATTATTAGCTTAAAAATATCATTTGTTACGCCAAAATAAATAGCGATTTCGTTTCAAAAATTCACTTAATGGTTTCTGAAAACACGTTTAACTACTGCGTATTTGCAGTGAAGAAGATGCTGTGATTAGACCATTCTGTGCCCCGTTTTTAATAATATAAAGCTGCAGCTAAAAATTCGCATGAAAATACTAAAAGCAAATTTCTGGAAAACATTAGGTGGAACACTAGAGAAAAAACCGCACAAACTTTGTACAGTCGCTATTCATTACAGCTGTAACCAATTTTTATAAACTACATACTGTATTAATCTTCATGTCCTGAACATCATTCTTTATATTTTGATGAAACATGAAAATTAAAAATAAGCTGTGGGAATGGTCCACAAAGGGGATTCCGACGAATCGCAGGTTTTTAAAAATGACATATAAAATTTTTTTGTGCATATCGATTTTAAAAATTTTTTGTACGTAATTAAAAGACGAGTAGATAAAACTTTCCTGTTGTTTTCAGCAAAATGGTATAATAATAACCCGAGAAAACCTGACATTTTGAAGAGTTTTTTGAGAAAATTTTATTAATTTTGGAGCCTAATATCTCAGTAGATCTCTATACGATTTTTAAATAAACAACGCCAATGTTTCTAACTCGTTGAGTTCTCCATTTTGATATATAGTTTGTTAAAATCGGTTTGTAAACGAATTTTCATAATATTGCAATGGATGAATACCTAAAATAACAAAAAACTATTAAGCCCGGTTCACACTGAGGTGGCAATGCCACCGAAAGGTGGCATTGCCACCGCTGTTGTGTCCAACGTTAAACATAGGACGTGTTCACACTGAGGTGGCAATTCCACCTCGCGGTGGCGATGCCACCGGTGGCATTGCCACCTCAGTGTGAACACGTCATATTTTATGACAACATACAGTTCGTGAACACGAACTGTATGTTGTGAGAAAGGGTATTTTTTCCGGTCAGTTCGGTATCCTTAACATTTTTGGTGGACTATTCTACGTTGAGAAATGCTTCATTGAAAAAAGGCATTTTAAAACAGTTTTTCCCAATTTAACAGAACCAGAGTTAATATTACGTAATAAAAACTTAACTCAAGTTAGATACACCAAATGTACATGCCCAAAACAATTTTCAGCGAAATCCCTGCTATTGAAGTTTTTTAATTTTGTTTTATTACTAAAAATGTTGAAATAAAAAAAGTGATAGTAGAGATTTCGTTAAAAACTTAAAAACTGGTTCAGAATTATGGTACAACTGCTGTGTTAAAAATTGGGAACAAACTAATTCCTATCAAATGCTTAAACTTTCATTTATATTTTTTGATTTGACGTCGAGAAACTACATTTTGAAAACTTCGTTTAAAAGTAGTTTTTAACAGAGATACTGAAATGGAGCAGTAGCCGAGTGGTTAGAGCGTGGTATTAAGAATACAGGAGATTTAGGTTCAAATCCCCCTGGGAGTTGTTTTTTACACCAAAAAAAATTTTTTTTTTTAATTTTAACTTTTTAATTAAAAAAGTGTACATTATTCAATACTGTATTCAACCCCGAGTATGTGCTTTGAGGTGGTTTTGAAGTAAAACCGGGGCAGAGTCAGAGTGTCCCCCCTAGGGGGGGTCGCAACCCCCTAGCGCCCTCTCGGGAGTCAAATCAAAAAACGAAGTTCGGATTCGTAATCAGGACCCCCGAAAACCCCCGAGTGGTTGTTTTTGGAAAAATCAAAAAAAATTTTGGAACTGTAGTGTTTTACCTTAAGGACAAATTTTAAATTATTTTACAATAGCGGGTACGTGTTAAACTTATTAAACTACATTAAACCGGAGTTATATATTATATAGCTCCGGTTGAATTACGTATAAAAACATTATAGAAAAGTCAGATTTGGTCTACATTCAACCTGAGGTTTTTTGCAAAAAAAGGTTCCGGTTTTTGTAGCACATCTATAATATTAATTTGAAAAAAATATATTGCATTATGCATTTTATATGGCTTTAAAAAAGTAATTTGTCAAAACATGTTTCATTTTGAGACAAAAACTAAGATAATCTAGGAGTTCATTTAATTATAAAATATCCCAAATCAAGTTATATTTGTGATGAGTGTTTTATTTGTTATTAATATTTATTCATATTTAATTATAACTTTATTATATTATTTTTCCAGATTATTTTATGCAATGCCTGTGCCGCCTATACCGTGACCTTACATTAATAATCTTCAATTACAAATTTCCGCAACGCATTTTTTAATAATAACTGAATGTGATTTAGTGCTATTTTTTCTTTTAACTTAAAATTTTTTCCGACGGTTGGCTTGTGCGCGCCATTTGGAAATAAAAAAGGAACGCGTTGCTTTATTATTACATCCAACAAAAACCATTTTGTACCAATTTTGAAGAAACACTGCCATAAACCGAATTCCTATATCGCTTTTATTCCGAGAAGCAAAAATGTCAGAATTCAAATATAAAGTTCTGTATTAAAAAAATTGTTTTGAGCTAATAGAAATTAGATTTGTGACAGCAACCTTTTAAGAACCAACTCAAATTCTTAAACTATGCGTGTGCAGCTATTGGATTTTTTAAAAAAATGATTACCTAATAATACCCTATACCAAAGGTGGATAATCTAAGAAAGGTATGTCACAGCGGTCTGTAGCAGCGTGCATCATAAAATCCCATTCGGGCCGCATGTCCGGCCAGAAGCCGCATGTCCGGCCAGAAGCCGCATGTCCGGCCAGAAGCCGCATGTCCGGCCAGAAGCCGCATGTCCGGCCAGAAGCCGCATGTCCGGCCAGAAGCCGCATGTCCGGCCACTAAGCAGTTCAAACAAAGCAGAATTAAATTACTAAACAATTAATTGTCAGAAAAACATGTAAAATTACAAAATAATAATTAAAAAAATTTATAAAGAATAATTTTTAAATAAAAGAGTGTAAACATTTGGAACAAAGTTTGAAATTTCTACAGAATGAGAATTTAACAAGTTAGGATTATTTTTATTAGCTAAAATAAAACACGCCTCTTTAAAACAAAAACTATAAAAACTGTCACCAAAAGCAAGAATTTTAGAAAAGCTAAAACTATGCTTAGTAATCCTAGAATGTAATGAAACGCCAGAATAAGAAGAATCACTGGCTGAACTACTTACAGCACGCTTATGCTCAGTAAACGAGTCAAAAGGTTTCGTTGGGTACGACCTACGTAAAAACAGTCACAAACATCACACTTTAAAAGGTATACTTTCTCGGACGGAGGTGACCACGAGTTTTTGTTAAATGCATTTTTAGGCGAGTTTCATGATTTTCTTAAATCTAAAATTTCTTTTACCCATGAATTCGAGTCTTCGTGTACATTACCATTTTTAGATAGTCTTATTAAGCGCTTTAAAAGTGAAATTGAGGTGCAAATTTACCGCAAGCCCACTCACTCTAACCGCTACATTTTAAAAGTTTCATTTATACCAAATCAATATACTTCGGAATTGAATTACAAATTGTTTTTTTAGTTCAAATAAAACAAAAATTTGTTTCTTTGTTTTTATATACTTTAGTTAAAAGTACAATGCATTTTTTTTCTTTTTTAATTAAGTTTTTAATTAAAAAACACAAAAAATAGTTTTTTTAAATATATATTAATCATAATTTTTATGATTCCAATGTACGATTTAAAAAATGTTTTAGTTAAGGAACTATTTAAAAGCAATGATAATTTTGTAATAAAGTGATATTAAACTTAAACATAATTTGAACTCTCCCACTTAAATTGTTCAAGAAGATGATATAAACGAGACAAACAATTTTAATATATCATCTTTTTTTTTGAATCCACTTCAAATGGGTTTTTAAAATCAAAAAAGGTTATGTGTTGTGTTGAATCTTGTTTGGGATTATTTTTTGGTTAACTGTTCACTCACAAATTTAATTGTATTTTGTGTAAATCTTTAAGTACTTTTGATTCAATATATGCTACGTCATCTAAAAATTTATTTATTTTATTTACTAATGATCAAATAACAGAATTAATATTATACTAAGCATAGTTTATGCATAGTTTAATTTTTCTGTTTTCATCATTTCATTGTGTTTTTTTTTCTCTTTTTCTATTTTTTTTTCTTTTTTTTTCTTCTCATCATCAACATCAAATCTGCGACTTAATTGCCGCCAATATGAATCACAATTGTAACTAATTATCAATGAACATAGCTATCTGATATGACTTTAAAGGCTCAAAAAGAGCGCTTATTTAAGTCAGTTTTAAAAATTTTCTTGAATGCATCCAAAGAATCGACAGTTACTTGAGATGGGAGTAGATTGTTCCAAGGTGTAACAACCCTATTTGCAAAAGAAAATTTCCTTGCATTAATTCGGCAGTCTTCCATTGCCAATTTAAACGGATGACCACGGGTGGGCTGCAGGTTAAACTTAAAAAAATCATTGGCTTGCAAATTGTTTAAGCAATGTATAATTTTAAAGCATTCATATAAATCAATTTTGTCTCTTCGATCCTTTAATCTCTCTAAACCTAGGTAATTCAGTCTATGTTCATAACCAACAGGTAACAACTTGCATTTATAAAACAAACGTCTAGTGAAATTTTGTTGCACTTTTTCCAAAATGTTTATATCCTTTTGTAAATAAGGGTTCCAAACTGCACTAGCATACTCCAGAATTGGTCTAACATAGGACTTATATGCTCTGAGAAAATTATTTCTAGAGTTTGAATTGAATGTTCTAAAAATTAGTGATGTCACTCTCATAGCTTTTTTTGCTGTGATTTCACAGTGTTTAGAGAATTTCATATCATGGGATATATAAACACCTAGGTCACGCACCAATTCTGTAGTTGCAAGTACGTTATTACCAAGCTTATATTTACAAATTAACTCTTTGCTATGATTTCGAATATGAAGAACTTCACATTTGTGATTAGATAACTGCAGTTGCCAGTCTTGTGAAAAAAAAAAAAAAAACAAAGCAACAAAAAAAACGCAAAGAAAAAAATAAAACAAACAAAAAAAAAAAAAAAAAAAACCAGCTGTGTATTCTATCTAAATCTTGCTGAAGTCTCAAGGTTTGAATGTGGTAATCTTTAGATGAAGATTTTACAAACAACTTTATATCATCTGCAAAGAGTCTAATTTGTGAGAAATTAACACAATCAACAATATCATTAATATATACCAAAAATAAAAATGGACGTAAAACAGAACCCTGAGGAACTGAACTTCTTACAGGAAATGATTTGGATACTGAGTTATTAATTACAACTTTAATTTCCCGCCCAACTAAAAATTCTTTTATCCATTTTAAAAATTTACCAGAAACACCATATTTTTCTAGCTTATATAACAACTTTTGATGTGATTCAATTCTTGAATTATATAAAATTCAAGTACAAAAGATAAAGCAAAGAAAGTTTTTGCAAGAAACCAGGAAAAACTGAAGTGAAATGACAAAAATAATCCGACCAAAACTTTAGATATATTTGTGAACCCTAACAAATCAGCACCGTTATACAATAAAACAGATGAAAAATACCAAACTTTTTTGAATAAGGCAAAATACGTCAGCAAAACATAAGTTTACTTATAAATGAATTATTTTTATTTGTAAACAACTTCCTAAATTTCAACTATATGATATAATCTGTCTAGCCATCTCATAAGTATTGTTAAACATAAAGATCTCGCAAAAAACCAATGAAATATGGACACAGTTTTATTAAAGGTATTACAAAGTATTATTTTACATTAAGAATATAAATTATTAGTTCCACTAAAGGTTGGTTTATACTTATGTAAAAACGTCCTTTGCACAAAGTCCAAAGGACGTTTTTACATACGTTTATACGTTGTATTTGTCCTTTGGACTTTGTCCAAAGGACGTTTTTACATAAGTATGAACCAACCCTTAGACTTTAATATAAATATATATTTAGTTAAAAAATTAGCTATTTAACTACCTACTTAACTACTTACTATTTAACTACCTAGTTCAAAAATTTCAAGTAATTAACTACCTACTTACTACCTACTTGTAATTTTATTTAACTAATTAACTACCTACTTATAATTTTTAAAGTAGTTAACTACCTACTTAACTACCTAGTTTGGTTTTTGGCTAACTATCACAACACTGACTTCGGGGACATTTAACACTTTAAAACTACGTGCGCTGCGGTACTGCACTAATATAATTTTACTTAAAGAGGAGTTGGATTTTTTATATAATATTTTTGTAAATAAACATGGTTATCCTAGTGAGCTGGGGCGGGTCCACTAAACGCGTTCTGACTAGGTGCTATCTTAGCACGTTGTTTAAAACTCTTGTTAATGTTTTAATTTCTGGGTTTTTTCTGGAAAAATCTAACAGAACTTTTTATTTACATGGCACAAACTGATATTTTATTAATTTTATACATATTTCTTGTATATACAAACTATTAAATCAATAACCCCTAGTTACGGGTTAGCAAAACTTCTAACTACGGTTTAAGGCTTTATTAAATTTTATTTCAAACAAATATGCATAAAACTCTTTAAATATTAATTTATCCTATCTAAAAAAAGAGTCCCATACGTTTTCTCAAGAAAAAAACCAGAAATTAAAACATTAACAAGAGTTTTAAACAACGTGCTAAGATAGCACCTAGTCAGCACGCGTTTAGTGGACCCGCCCCTGGTGGCCAAATTCTTTGATATTTCGAGACTCAAATCAGGTTGTGCCCCTCCACCTCCAATAAAAAACTCTCTTCCCACCATCATTCTCCCTTTTTTTGGTAAAAATTCCTATAGTTTAAAGCCATTCTTAATGACGCAGGGTTTAAAACATTTTACCGCTCGCCTGTTTCCATACGTTCACTTTTGTTTTACCAAAATGAGTCACCTCCGTCCGAGAAATTGGCCAGTAATAACGTAGTATATCTTTTAAAATGTGATGTCTGTGACTGTTTTTACGTAGGTTTTTCGTAATTCAATTCCGAAGTACATTGATTTGGTATAAATGAAACTTTTAAAATGTAGCGGTTAGAGTGAGTGGGCTTGCGGTAAATTTGCACCTCAATTTCACTTTTAAAGCGCTTAATAAGACTATCTAAAAATGGTAATGTACACGAAGACTCGAATTCATGGGTAAAAGAAATTTTAGATTTAAGAAAATCATGAAACTCGCCTAAAAATGCATTTAACAAAAACTCGTGGTCACCTCCGTCCGAGAAAGTATACCTTTTAAAATGTGATGTTTGTGACTGTTTTTACGTAGGTCGTACCCAACGAAACCTTTTGACTCGTTTACTGAGCATAAGCGTGCTGTAAGTAGTTCAGCCAGTGATTCTTCTTATTCTGGCGTTTCATTACATTCTAGGATTACTAAGCATAGTTTTAACTTTTCTAAGTTTCTTGCTTTTGATGACAGTTTTTATAGTCTTTGTTGTAAAGAGGCGTGTTTTATTTTAGCTAATAAGAATAATCCTAACTTGTTAAATTCTCATTCTGTAGAAATTTCAAACTTTGTTCCAAATGTTTACACTCTTTTACGTAAAAATTATTCTTTATAAAATTTTTTAATTATTATTTTGTAATTTTACATGTTTTTCTGACAATTAATTGTTTAGTAATTTAATTCTGCTTTGTTCGAACTGTTAGTGGCCGGACATGCGGCTTTTGGCCGGACATGCGGCTTTTGGCCGGACATGCGTCTTCTGGCCGGACATGCGGCTTTTGGCCGGACATGCGGCTTCTGGCCGGGCATACGGCTTCTGGCCGGACATGCGGCTTCTGGCCGGGCATACGGCTTCTGGCCGGAGATGCGGCTTCTGGCCGGGCATACGGCTTCTGGCCGGACATGCGGCTTCTGGCCGGGCATACGGCTTCTGGCCGGACATGCGGCCCGAATTGGATTTTATGATGCACGCTGCTACAGACCGCTGTGACATACCTTTATTAGATTATCTACCTTTGCCTATACCTAATCTTATACCTTGTACCATAAATGGGCAAGTTGGTCTGGAGTGAGGGGTTAAACCCCAAAATTAGGGGGGTTTCGATTTTTTTCGGAAAAAATAAGTAAAAAACGCTAATTTTAGGTCAAAAAGCCCTTTTTATTGCATTTTTGCGCTTTTTACTGTTTAAATATTCATTTTGACCTTAAACCTTAAGTTTGAGGCAGTTAGAAGTCATTTTAAAGACATTTTTTCTTCATTTTTCCAAAATTGGAGGGGGGGTTAACCTTTTCTAAATTCTGAGAAGGGGTTTAACCCCTCCCCCATTCAGAAGTGGGAAGGGGGGGAAGGCGGGGGGTTAAACCCCCTTCTTAGAATTTGTGGGGGGAATAATATATAGTATTATATATTTTTGCCTTTATTACCTAATATCTTGTGTCCATACGTCAATCTTAATAAAAATGTTGACCCTATTTCAAATAAAAATTATAAATTAAGGCAAATGATTGTAATTGAATTGTAAGCCAAGATACATACAAGAACTTGGATTAATATGACCATAAAATACCAAATAATTAAAAAGGAAAATCCAAGTAGGTATTCATTAAAAAACAATGATATTCGGTATTTAAGTTTTTAGGTGTCTGTTTTTTACAAGGTCATATGTAAATTCTTTTCAGGACTTTAGGTACATTTGAATTCAATTACCGTGGTGTTCCTTGATAAAAGTTAAAAAACAACATGACATAAGGATGACATTAAAACAGCCATACGGAGACATTATTTCATGCAGTTGTGTTGAATTCAACAAATACAATTTTACATTTTCAACGACCTTTCAAGAGCTACATGGTTTTTTTTTGTATATTAAACTACTTCCGTTTTTGATAATTAATATAAAATTTAATACACTTTTACGTTATGTTTTTCATAAAGAAAGTCATTAACTTTAGCTTTAGTTGATTACCCGCGCCCAATACACAAAAATACAGCTAATATCATACCAACAACAATTTCTTCTGAGAAATGAATTTATTCATTCAATATTTCTGAGAACGGAACTAAATTTAAAACGTAGGCTTGGTTTCTACAAAATATATTAACAACGCTTTTGATAACAAACTGTCAATTACTTTAAACGGTTGTAATTGTAGCAAAAAACACAAACATTTTGTTCCTCCTGAGACCTTGTTTGTGGTACAGTATTGGGAAATTCTTTATTTAAGATCTGTCGAGCTGGGGTTTCATCAACTATAAGTCAGCTTAAGTTTAAAACCTCACAACGGATTTGTTTAAAAATATCGCCAATTGAAAGCCTAATAAATCAGCTTTCAAAATTGTATTATTTTGCTGAAATCTCAATAAAATGTGCGAAAATTTTATTTTTAGTAAAAAAATATGATTCTAAAAGCTTGTTTAATAAGTTTGCAAGATTGATAGTCATGATAATTTAAAGCACATTCTCTAATACTATACAGGAGTTTCATACAGGTTCATTTTTGGAAGAACCCACATATGGCTAGTTTTACACTCCGCCGATCTACATAAAAGAATTTCTTAATAAAAAAAGGTCACAAAATAAGGGAAAAAAATTTAAATTTAAATCGTTATTAACTAAAAAAACACACAGAAAATATGGGTCCGCTTCGTTTTAGTCCCGCTTCGTTTTAGTCCCGCTTCGTT
>JASAMX010032936.1:0-27818 GCA_030248175.1 Microlaimidae sp. YZB2_3
TTATGATAAATAAATATTAAAGATGTTTTATGTTAGAAAAGTTTGCAGAAAAAAATTTAAAGCACATTATTTCTTCTAAGCCTAAGCGAAGCCTAAAAATTAAGATAAAATTCTAAAAAAAGTTTAAAAGCTATTGAAATTTCAAATAGTTTAGTGCTTAAATAAAAATAAAATATTTATTTCGGAAGATATATGCTGAAAATATTCTTTCTAGACACCAAACGGTTTTAAAAGTATCTGTCGAAAACTGTAAAATCTTTTACAACTCAAAATTTGGCTAATTTCCGTGATATATTGCACGAAATTCACGCAATTTAATCAACACTGAAAAAATTTGCATTATGTTAAAAACTACGGTAAATTACGGTAAGTTGTGGAGGGAGTCGAAAGTCGGTTATAGATAAAACATTTTTTATTTATAAAAATCCAAAAGCTCCTTTGTTGAAAATAAGGTGTTCGGCGTAAAGATGTTTGTGTTAGTGTTTTTTTTTCAGTGTTTAACCTTAACCGCACTCCTGCGAATATAAGCTTTCCAATTATATCTCTATGAACCTTATCTGGTTCCTTTGGTTGGGTAGGAGGGTCTCTGTCTCTCTCATTTTTTTTAAAAGTAAAAATGGGTTTTCCTGCATAAAGAATGTTTATGTATACTTTTTTTTTCAAAAACTTACTCGCGGGAATTTGGATCCTCAAATCGCAGGTATTATTCGTATGTTTTTTTCCGTGGAAATGATAGTGAAAAGAACTAAAAATTGGAGATCTCTAAGTAAATTAGAAATTTTTTTCATGCACATTGGCTGAAAATGATTCTATAGCGTCACAATTCTGTCATTTCATTTCGTTGATCTCTCATTTAGCCTAAAGATGAATTCGATCAGGGTGAAAATAGATGAGTGGTAAAGTAACCACTCGTTCTTTGAGAAAATATCACGTGCAAAGAAACACATGACGCAACTAAATAATAATTGGTTACACAACCACCGAAAACTTTTTTTTAATTTTTCTCGCTCACGGGTTTATTGTTTATTTCTTCCTGGCGGAGAGCGGTTACGCCCTTAATTTCAGCCTGGAAGACGTTAGCTTTAATCTGTTTTGTTGTTGGAGAAAAAGGAGAAAATATATTTAACTTCAAAAGTCAATCGTATTCTCCTTTTGTTAATATTGCTTTGTTGGGCACAAAAATGTTTATGTTACCTTTAAATCAACCTTTTATTGACATTCCTCGGACTATAAGCCGTGCGGGGTAGAATCACCGGTTTTTCTGGTATATTCTTAAATAGGCGGTTTTTAACTACGAGGATAAAGCAGGATCCGAGTAACCGTGTCGCATTTACAATTATAATACAAAATTTTAAAAATTCGGTTTTTTTACAAAATAGGTAAAACGGTCAGTTTTAGCTGTTAAAAAACAAATAAGTTAATAAAACTGTCAATATCAGTCATGTATGAATATGATAGGTTATTTAAACTTATTTAAGGTAATTGTCAATTTCAAAATTTTGTTATTGTTTTGTTTTTTCTTTTTTCTATGTATGCTTTATGGTATATTTCAAAAAAAAATAAAGTGGTAAACTGACAAAAAATTAATTAGCTGTTTTGGAAAAAAAAGACAGATAAAAACAGTTGCTGAAATACGATTATCTCTAAAACCGTCTTGCATTTTAAATGATTCGTCAAGAGTTTAAAAATTTTGATTTGTTTGGAAATGCAAAGTTTCCAGTGTCATTTACCTGTTTTTTGCACCCGGTTTATGTCAGTCTATATATGTAACGATTATGTGGAAATCATTAACACTTTTTTGTTTCATAATATTAGGTAAGATTTTAAAATGTATTGTTTTAATTAGTTTTTTTTATGTTTTACCAATTTTTTTATAAATATTTCTAAATTTACTAATTACCTACCTAAATAAATCATACTATAGTAAATTTAAATCTGGCAGACGTCGATAAATCGCAATATTAAATTGAGTAAATAGTCAACAAGGAAGCAAGTGAAAAATGTTTAGACAAAAAAATTGTTAAAGTTTAAACCTATTTAACAATTATTTATTAAATTATTCAATGTGAAACAAAAAGGTGAATTTTTAAATTGTTAACGTTTACTGATTTTTATATATTTTGTGAAAAAACGGAATTAAAAAAATCTACGTTTCAATTCGTATTTTTTAAACGTCTGAACCGCATAATTTTAATATTGGTCTTCTCATGTCCTCACACAATATAACGAGATATATAGCCAGATATAATTCAACCAAATCTAAATTTTATGAGAAAATACCATTATAGAGTATTTCACAATGTTCAATTTATCATTCCAAAGTATTTCACAATGTCAGATTGCAAAAACTAGAAATTCTGGTAATTTTATTAAACTAAAAATATCAAAACTAGATAAAAATGCATTATTATTCCAATGCTAAAAACAACTATACTACATTAAAAAAATTCAATTATTTAATTTATTTTTTATTGATTCTGTTATATTAGTTTTTTAATAGACTCTATTAAAATTTTTATACAGTAGTGATACAATATTCGAAATACATTTGACAAATTACGTACGATTGTTTACCCCATTCCCAAGATCGCATTTTCCCCGGTTACCACGGTAAAAACTTTGTACCACCGCGGTAAAAACTTCTTTTGACTGTGATGGTATCTTCGTCTAACCATTCTGCTACGTAAACTTTACCGCGGTAAACTCTACCTATCACCTACATTGTACCTAGGTCGTACGTAATATTCCATGGGTGGATAAAATTTGAATATTGCTATTGTACCAGTTTTAATCATTAGAATTTGCATGCTTATTGTGAATATATCGCGCAAAAAGTATTACGTACGACCTAGGTATGCGTATGACATAGGTGATACGTGGAGTTTACCATAATAAAATTTACGGACCACAATGGTTAGAAAAAGATACCACTTTGAAACAAGGGTCTCACCGCGGTACGGTAGATTTCACCGTTGTAACCGTGGAAACGGTGAACAGGTTAACGGAAAGCGGTATGTTCTTAGTTTAACCCCGAAAGTTTTTAGCATTCGTATATAAATACACGTATAAAAAATTTAGAATTTGTGTAAATCATCCTGTCTGTATAAACACAATTAAGGGATCACAAAAAATTTTATTTTTTAAAAACAAAACGAAAAAAGTTGTTGAAGTTTTTAGAAACAATATTATACAATAATTTTTTAATAAAATTGCAGCGAATCAAGTGATAAGAATACAAGGAGCATTTGCTATTGATTTCAGCGATCGAGGATCCTCTCGATTTTTTGGGTCTAAATGGCCTTCTACAATTATTCAATACAATTATCATGATTATTTGACAAGTATTTTTTATTTACATAAATACTGTATAAAAAGCGTATACAATGTCGCATAGAGCCCATACGAAACCTTTACGTTAATTCATCATATTCATTCATTGTGTTTTGTGCTTCGAAAAAATATTCTTTAAAGAATCATGTTAAAAAATAATATATTTCTGCGATTTATATTTAAACGTATAAGTATTTAAACAAAAATTTTTCCTAAACTATTTAAACGTAAAAGTACCAGCATTTTTTAAAACCACACATTAAATAAAAAAAAAGAAGAATAAAATGCTCATGAGCAAACTAAAAACCATCTACAGAAAACACTATTTTTCGTATGCATCTTAAGCGAAAACCAAAAATCAAGCAAAATTTTATCATGATATATTATTATTTATAACGGCACCTCGTACGGAAATATTATGAATGAATATGAAGAGGTATGATTGATATGACAATGCTCGCAGTAAAAAGTGGCTTCATTTTCGCCGTGTGATACATAGTGTCCCTTCCGTGAAAACTCAAATTTTTCAAGAAATTTTGCTGTCTAAATTTTTCAGCGTCTGGTTATTTTCGCTTGAATTTTAGGTCGTCACAACAGAAATTATTATTTTTTAGCGCATTGAGAGCTTTTCTAAAGTGAATTCCTAGCTTACGCATGAAATATAGTCGATTTACAAAATAACAGAACTTGTTTTGATTAAATCTATTTATGTGTATTCTTTATTTAAAAATACTGTTTGTTTGCTTGTTTCATTTAAAAGGTTTACTACTTGTAACGCGTTGGCGATTCGTCGTTACTGCGACGCAATGTGTCAGAGGCGTCATAAAATACAAATTGTTAAGCCTTTGGTTTATTTTATTGCTGTTTGTGTCCAAAGTGCTCGTATACAACTTAGTTTTAAGATTTACAAGATAGACATACAATTCGATTGGCTTTGGACAAAATTGAAGGCGTGACTTGCTTAAGATTTCAGCAAAATACTACACTGGATCCAAATGATGGAATCATATTTGCAACAAAAACAAGAGGGTAATTGCAATAAGTGAATGATTTATCAACATATCCACTATTTTTTTTATAGTGTGTGCTTCCTTCTCGGGGATGTGACTTCTCTAAAAAGTATGGACAGCAAAGCTAAATTTTGTAGTTTTCCCTGGGTCGGTTTGTGGTCGGTGGTAATTTTTTTTTGTTCACATCATTACATTCTTACCGACACAAGCTACGAAATTTAGCTTTTTTGATGTACTTTGAGTAGCCACATCCCCGCGAAAAAAACACACGCTATAAAGAAATAGTGGATATAATATCAACATATATCAGTAGTTTTTGCTACTAACTTAAAAAAATAAGTAGTAGCAACAATCTAACACAAATTTCAAGCCATAAAGCCATAAATTACATTAATTGATCATCGGATTTTTTAAAGCAGCAGTGTCACGAATCAAACTCCTATGGTGCCCGGAATGAACTATATGTACTCCTTTAATACTTGGCTGATCGAACTCAAATTTGAAAAAGATGTAGCGTTGGTGCCAAGAAATTTACATACCAATTTTAAGTTAAGTATGTTTTGTATTAAAGAGGCAGTCCGTTCTGGGCGCCATTAAACGCGCGGTGGCGCCTGGAACAGACCGTTTTTTGATACAAAACATATCTGCTTTAAAATTGTTATTTAAAGTTCTTGGTACCAACGCTACATCATTTTTTAATTTCAGCCTGATCGGCCAGAATGATATTATTCATTTTCAAGGAGTATTTCGTTCCGGGTGCCATGGGAGTTTGTTTCGTGTCAGTGCTCCTTTAAAGACCAATGATACGGAGCAAAGATAAAAAAGTAAATATTGCTTTTTTACTTTTTTTTAAATTTAAAATTACACTTTAACATGGCGATCCAGAAAACTTTTTGCGAATAAAGACTATGGAAAATCACGACGGTTAATTCAATCTACACAAAGGTCTCGAGAAAATATAAAAATAATTTGCATATGACGTTGTTAAACAAAAAAAACACGATTATAATACAACGAAAACAACATAAACATAAAATATTTTTTTTCTAAAAAAACAGCTGGTTGTGCATAATTTTTTCTTTCTCGTTTTTTCTGCTTGTATAAAAATTATTTTCAAATTTTCTCGAGACCTTCGTGTATATTGAATTAACTGTCGTGATTCTCCATAAAAACATCGAAGTTAAACCGCTCATCTTTTGATTTAACATGTAAGTATATCCGAATGCGGCCTCCTGCGCCATAAGAACTATGGAGAATGACGAAAGTTAATTTAATATACACAAGGGTCTCAAGAAAATTTAAAAAAAATTAAATACGACCGGAAAAAATAAGAAAAAAAGCACAACCAACTATTTTTTTGAAAAATTGTTTTATGCTTATGGTGTTTTCGTTGTATTATGATCGTGTTTTTTTTGTTAACTAAAGTCATATACAAATTAGTTTTAGATCTTCTCGAGACCTTTGTGTACATTGAATTAACCGTCGTGATTGTCCATAAACCGGGATGCCGGATATATTTACGTGCTTAAATGATGAGCGGTTTAACTACGACGCGTTAATTTGGTTCATCAGCTAGTATTCATTATCGCTCTGATAATCTCTCAATGAATTTAAAATAGTTTAGGATTTACTGCAAAAAATAATGTCCTAGCTTCAGCTACAAACGCTATTTTTTATAGCTAAAATTCGTCATAATTTTTTTTTTGTTTTTTGCTGGAGATCTATATATGTAAAAAAAAATTTAGGTGTGGAGCAACTGTGGGAAGAATGAAAAGAAGTGGAAATTATGTTAATTCATCCAGAACCTGTTACCGAGTATATATAAATTTTTATTATAATATAAAATTAGCGTGTCTTAGTACTGACACTAAAACTGGGTAGCTATACAAAAATAGTAAGGTCTGTTAACACAAAATGTAACTGGTGCACCAAAAAGTAGTATAAAAGTTGAAGTGTACCAGGCTAACGGTTCATGGACAGTAGACGATCGAATAATATAATCACAGAAAGTCCACCTTTAGAAACAACCTGTAAGCTTGATTTTGTATGTAAACAACGCACAAACGGAAGAGTAAAAAAAATAAAACAGGCGGAAAAAATTATATCATTTATATTAAACCAATATATGTATTTTTCTTGTGCTGATGATCACGTCAATTTTCAAAAAAATGTTGCTTGATTCCTTATAAAATCTATACTGGGAGTATTTAATTTTAATTAAAAATTTGGAAATTTTGGTATACAAACATATTTTTTCAAGATAAACATCGAGGTTGTGGCGCAGGGGCAGCAGAACATAGTCCTGCATAGCGAAGGTCCCCAAATCGAGTCTGACTGAGACACGCTATATTGTGATATATATATATATATATATATATATATATATAAGGTACTGGTTGCGCAGTTAGTACCGATAAACATCGGCCTTGCGTATCCGGCTTTAAGTGAAATCAAAAAAACTTTTGAAACAATTTTGGGTTTAGGTTCCAGGAGATCATATGTAATGCATGTTTTTGGGTTTTCAACATGAGCATCAACGCCCTGATAGGGAGTAACAGTTGTACTTCGGTATACTTTTGTAATTTTTTTAAGATATAGTTTAGAAAGTCATTATGCTGAAGATCAAACAAATTCAAAACGCTTAAGTGTAAAAAAGTAAAAATAATATGTAAAAATATTTTTTATTGATTTTAACCTTTTGCAATCGTAATCTCTGCACAAACGCGATCACGTCTGGTTGCTCAGTGTAACTTAATCCAGCGGCACGGGAACAAATGTTTAGTTGGTTTTTGTTTTATTCATACAAAGACATTTTTTTATTGAAAGCAAATAATGTTGCTAAAATTGAAAACAAAAAAAAACTTTTTTTTACTTTTCTGTCATAGTTTTTTGGATACAGTATACTCTTGTCCATTTGAAATCATAATACTAAAGTTTTAAAAACATTGAATGTATTATTATTCATTGCGTACGCGATTATTATAATTTTCCAGAGATGAGCACGTCATCATCAATTGGGCGAATATTCGCACGAGCATGAAAATTTGGTTCCGAAAATTACCCTACTACCAAACAACATTGGGAAGTAAATATGATACTGAATCTCTAATGCACTATCAACCGTGGGTAAGTAAAGTACTTTATTATAATAAATTTGAAAAAATTTTTAATTATAGCTAAAGTCTTCCAGGCTTAATAAAAAGTAACCGCTCTCCGTTAGGAAGAAATAAAGAATAAACGCGCGAGCCAGAAAAATTTTAAAAAAAGTTGCCAGTGGTTATATAACCAATTGTTATTTAGTTGCGTCACATGTTTCTCTGCACGTGATATTTTCGCGAAGAAAGAGTGGAATAGAATTCATCTTTAATAAAAAAAATTCATTAATACGCCTGTTTCAAAAACCTCTAGACATGGAAAGATTTTGTAAAATAAGGTTTTATTGACATACATGTAAAATATGGATTTATTTAATTAGTGTTGAATCGTTTGTAGATTTTTACTAATGGTAATGGGCAAACCATAGAAGCTCGGGATGACAAATCTAAAACAAATATGGGGCAGCGAGCGTATTTGAGCCCTGGTGATATTGATGCAATTAACAGGCTTTATTGTTATGGGGGATAAATATCAATTGTTCTTTTTTTTTATTTTTTATGTTGTAAAAATGTTAAATAGTTATTTGTTCGCAAAATATTACATTTTTTGTTAAAAATTAAGGTTTTGTTTCAATTTGTAAGCAAATTTTGATTCTTGAGTAAACAATAAAAAATAAACATGATTATATGTTGAAACACAAAATAATTTACAAAACCACATAACAAAATTAACTTTTTGGTTAACTTCTGTAACAAAATCAATTTCAATATATATATATATAATACCTAAATTCAAGCCTTTATGCACAAATCAAAATTCAAAAAATCTTCAAAATACAATTGAACCGTCGTCGTGATCCTTAATGAAATAGTCTTACAAAATTTAAACACATATATTGATCAATGTAGTAAAAACCCAACTATTGTGTAGTATTTATTATTTAAGCAATTTATGTTACAGTGTATATATTTTGTCAAGTTGGATGACGCCAGTATAATAATCAAATGTTTAAAACCTATGCATACTTATAGCAGTAATATGTCACAGCCTCACGGTGGCAATAAATCAATATATATATATATATTCATTTTCGAATTCTTAATCAAAGGAACTAAAGAGTTAAAATCCAATACACAATTTATGATTCTGAAAATTTCCATTAAAGTTTAAAGTTTATAAATTAATTGCTGCGTTGGATTCTTGAAATTTTAAAGACAGAAACATATGTAGAAAACGCAATTCGAGAATTTTCGTTTCAGAAATACATCGTTAATTTTTCTGGTAATTTTAATTCATAATTATATTTCAGAATTAAAGGCTGAAGTTTTGGAATACATGGTAACCACGGAAGTCTCCGCCGATTTCCGGCGAAATTGCGTTACAAAGCCACTTTGGCTCCTTCCACTTGACGTTTCTCAGCTTCACCTAAAAAAATTAATTGTTTATTTTTAAATTTCTATTCTAGTTAAGAACTGACAATAAAAATATACCCACCTAGCATAAAAAAATTTTTGATCGGCGATCTAACCACAATAATCTAAATTTTCTGTGATATAGATATTTTTTTATTTAATTTTCTCTAAAACCTGGAGATTTAACGACACTATTAAAATAATTTCAAGTATTTTTGTAACTTTGGACCATTGTTAAAACTATTTTTTGCGTGACTATGGTGTTTTATATGTAAATTTGGTTGGTTAATCAAAAAGAAAATTTTTTTGTTATAATTTAATTAATAAATCAGTAAAAACGCCAAATATATTAGATAAATGGATGTTTAATTACTAGTATTTAAGAGTAAAAACTACTGCAATGATTTGTATCTAATCTGAGAGATATTTTTTTCTTGGTGATACCATCAACCCAAAATTTGTTATGCTGGGTGGGTCCATAAAATTACATTATGATAAATATATCTTCATTAATTTAAAATTATAAATTATTTTATGTTATATAATGTTGATATTACTATAATTGGGTATTGGGTATTGGGCCATTCCCTTTAGTTTTGTTAAGTATTTATAACAAGTCACTAAGAAAAGTGCAACAAAATAAATAGTCACCTCTAAGTTGCAAAATAAGCTCATGACATTGACCAAGGCCAGTAGCTCCAATCGGATGACCTTTATTCAGTAAACCACCCGAAGGGTTTACAACCCACTTTCCAGATCTAGAAATATACTATTTTTTTAAAGCATTAAAATAACACTTTCACGAAGCAAATTTTTATATTGCCCAAAATAAGATACCTCTATGATAATGAACCTCTGTACCTCAAATTTAATATTCGTGCTTCTTGGCACCAGGCTAAAAAAATTCTAAGCTTCAGGCCAACGGCCCAATATATAAAGAGTAGTTCATTCCGGGCGATATACGAATTTAATTGGTGTAAGTGCTGCTTTAAATATTTTCATTTACAATATAAAATCTTAATTTTTGTTATTAAAATAAACCAAATAAAAAACTAAATAATAAAAATTGGTTTTAAATTAGGCGAAAATAATTTTAATTATCTGAAATATTAAATTATATCTTGCATAAAATAATTCGACAACTATGCGTCAAGTACTGCGATCTTATTTCTGACAATTTTGATAAATTTACTTGAAAATACGACCGCCTGATTCGTTGGTGATAAAACGTCCATTTCTAACCAATGAGGCACCCTGGCCTTCTTTCGCTAAACCCAACGCTTCGTACATAAACAGTTCATTTGGGGCAAAGCAATCGTGAACTTCCAAAACATCCACGTGTTTTCTCTGCAGACAAACTGTAGTTTCTAACCAAAAAATTATTAAAAACATAGTCCTCAATAAAGGTGTGTACACATAGGGATGTTCCTACTCTCCAACATCGTGTTCCGGAGCTCCGGTTATTTGAAGCGGAGGGAAAACCGTAGCTCCGCCCATTAAATTGAACATTTTAGAGCTTATTTAAGCTTTAAATATATATAAAGTTACTCTATTTGCATTTTAAAGACTATTTCTAACGTCTAAAAATAAATTTTGAAAAAAATTAGTTGAAAAAATTTTTGACAAAAAAATAAATGGTATCTCTCTTTAATTATTCATAAAATTAGTCCAAAAATAGGGCGGAACTTCAGAGCCCAGGGAGCTCGGGGATTTCTCCGGAATTCCTTGCAGAGTTTTTGGACACATCACTAGTATACAAATGCGATATTGCGCGAAAATCCAATTTTCACAGCTCGGAAGAAAATGAAATATATATAAAATAGTGTAAAATACCAAAATATATTAATATAAAAATATATTTTTTAAATCAAAAACCTAGATTAAAACGAAACAGACTTTTTGAGAGCCGAATAGGTTTTTCGGCTTGAAAGGTTTAAGCCACCCCGAATGGCACAGGATATGGCAAGGAACATATCTAAAAATGGTCTCTTACTTTTTTCGCGTATAAATATGGTATATTATCAATACATGATTTTCAACCAGTTGGTTCCTTGTAAAACGGTCTGAACAAAATAACGACAGGAAAACAATTTATATTTTTTAAAAATTTTTCTTTTTCTTTTATTTTTTTTTAATGATTTTGAACATACTTTTGTTGTAGAAAATCACAATACGATATAAATACGGGGTGAGAATTGTTTTTGTAGGTTTTAGTTTGTTCTAAAAATGATGTAACTTTCATAAAAAATTGTTTGTTGATAGCATTTTAAAATTAAAAAAACGTTTTTTTTTTTTAAAGTAGGGGCATATATTTTTCAAAAAAAAAACAAGAAAAATAATCGTATTTACACTTTCACAGATTTATAGGGTAATGGCTGAAAATCGTGAGTCGGCCGCCGGTTTTTATTTTTTGTCATGCACAAAATTATGAAATGAATTTATACGGTTACAGTAGACCTTCATGTCACCAACAATTCTAGTGGAGATTTTCTTCTCATAACTTACCGCTCGGCAAAACTACCAGTTTGCCGCCGTAATTCAAGGCTGGCCGAATTTAAATCAGTTACCCAACTAAAAAACCACACTTACTTGTAGCAGCAAATTAGCTGCTGTTCTTTCCTTTCGCATTTGCAGTACGGCGGCGTATCCGCCTTCCTCGTGAAAACTTGAGCGGGAGATCTGAGCACTGGCGCGGGCCAACATTTCCACCGGACTGCTCTCGCTGTCCCCGTCTTAGCGACCGTATGCAAAAAGCCCTTATTTGCAAACAATGGCGGCGGCGGGACCGCCCACCGGCTCAAAGAGGGACTGGTGCACGACTTCTTGGGATCCGAGATAATCCTGTCTTTCAGGGCCGTTCCCGGCGCCAGCTTTTTCACTCGGCCGTAGAAATATGCTCAAGGGGTCTGAAGACCGTGAACTCGGTTTTCTACAGCCCCCTGCGCGGAAGTCCTCCTTAAACGAAAGAATTTTAAATAATAAATTTTCCATAAATACAAGTTGTGGAATTTATATATTCTCGATGAAAAGCCCTTCCAAGATATGGTTTCTGGTTCCAATCTCTTATTCTCCTGCAAGCACAATTTTTTAATTTAATTTTTAAAAAATCATAAAGGCAAAAGGATGAGTCTAGAGTAATGTTTGCTAAAAAAATAAATAATAACCGCCCCTAAAAACCCAAAACCAAGCTTTTTTTGGCCTTATATTAACTCCTTGCGGCTCCAAAACCCGAGACCGAAGTTGAACAAAAAAAATACAACACAATTCTATTAAATTACTTTTTAAAATAATTAATTTAACCAATATTACCATGATTTATGTAGTTTAAATAAATAATTATGCAAAAGCCTAAATTTTATTCCAAATTTCGGAAGCAAATTTTACATTTTGCTAAATAATAAAAAATAGAAAATAGGTTTGCAAAAAAGTTCGTCTTAGAAAGCAAAAGAATTCATCTAAAAAGTTCACGATAATTATTTTGCTTTAGGGGCAGCCATATGGTAAATTATGCGTTTAAATTTACCAGTTTTTCTGAGAGGAATGTTCTAAATGCACAACCGTAATGATGAAACCTCATGAATTTTCATGAGGTTGAAATGATAAAAAACTTTTTTAAATCATAGTACACTGCATATTATGAGGAGAGGAGACGTTGAATATTTTTTTTTTTTTTTGGTGACCATATATTATTATCATATAAAAATAGTTCGTTCATCGGGTTAGGCTTAATGCACAACTGTGAGGTTAAACGCGTGTTCAAGTTATACTCACAGGTGGGTATAATAAGGTATGTCATAGCGCTCTGTAGGCACGTGCATCATAGAGTCCAATTCGGGCCGCATGTCCCGCCAGAGCCGGTTAATCCCGCCAGAATTTGGACTCCACGACGCACGCTGCTACAGACCGCTGGCGGCATACCTTTATTAGTATACAAATGTTTCACTCTTGTCGACGACTGCGGGTATTTTTCCAACAACTCCTGGCCGTACTGAAACATTCTTATCACTTTTGACGTCACTCTTCATGCGAGAAATTTCCTTCGGACACCGAGACCGAATAATTTGCCGGGAAATGGCGATTTCTCATAAAAAATGGTTGTTCTCTCACAATTTTTGGCGAAGTCGCTCCATCTTTTCAAAACTGGTATATATATAAAAAGCATTTACGATTTTTCTAGGCGCAGGAAAATTGAATTCAGACAAGAATTTAACGTATTAAAGTTTTTGTGGAGAGGAATAACATTATGTAAATGTAACGAAAAAAGACGCATGAACTTTGGCTAAAAATAAGTCAAAATAACTATAAATGAAGCAACAAAATTAGTCTTACTAAAAGTGTTATATAATATTTGTAGTTATACAGATCTGAGTTACTCTGACGTTATTTTTTTTTTTTTAATGATATTTGAAAAATGGGGGGCATCAATGCCATTTGGGGAAACTAATAAATAAAATTAGTGCAAAATAAAAAGGGTTAGGTAGGCCCTTAACTGAATGAACATTGATAATATAAATATACTCCCTAAATATTAGGCCTAAACGAGACCTAAAAGTTAAGTCGCCTTTTTGCACTGACCCCTGCACTATACAATAAACATAAAGTAAAATCACATACTAAATTGTATATTATCAGGTAAGTTACCGTAATACTTTTTGAATTATGCCAATTTCTGGTTGCATTGGATTTATTTCGTTTCAAAATATATACTACATGCATGTTTGACATTATGTGTTGATATATACCATACAGTATGTGAATAAATATACATTGTGCTTATTATACAACTTCCAGTGAGTACGTGGTTCTCAGAGTCTAACAATGTCTGGCCGCCAAAAAAAAATTTTTTTGCGGAAATCTTAAACTGCGAACAAACTGATATTTAAAACTTTCTTAGTAATTAGGCATAGGTTTTATTCCTATTTTTGACTCCAAAAAGCCTCCCCCTCTCACCCAAGTTCCCCACTTACGGGCCCAGAGTTCCCTCTTGGCTCCATTGATGTAACATTAGTATAGCATACCATCCTAAGTCTAAAAGTTTATTTATTTTCGGCATATAGCAATATACGCAAGTTTGTTATTACACTACTTTGAACCAAAAGATAAGATAACAAACGTTTAATACTTATCACAAAGTAGTGGGTGTCTATCACACGATTTGAGGAGCCTCCACAGTCTGCAATGTGCGACCATATTGCGAGGAGACTAACTTGAATAAGCGTCTTTCACTGTACTATAGAGGGTACAAAAAGGAAACAAATTAAAAATCTGAAAGTTTTTTTTTACTTTCTTTAGTTTCAACCTACACCTTAATAAAGAATTGTTACACGATGATAACTTTTACGTTTAAGTGCTTAAATATATCTGTTTGTGCTATATAAAGTTCAGTTTTTTTTTAGAAAGCATCACAATAGTTAGAAATCATCAGTAAAATAGCTCTTTCGTGAGCAATGATGTCGAATTAGCAAAAATAAAGTTGAAATTTGGGCTTTAAAACTATTTTCAAAACTATACAGAGTTTATTAATCTTCTGGGGCCTATTTCCTAAAGATTTTTGTAATTGTAAATTAATAAACGCATTTAATTTTTTCTGATTCTTTGAAGAAAAACGACGAAAATTCAAATGTACACAAAGGTCTCGAAGAGAATTTTGCATGGAAAAGAAGGCGATAAAAAAACGGACGCCAAAAATACTTAAAAATTTCTTACAAGATACAATTTTTGAACACAAAACGTAAAATGGTAATTATAATACGCCGTAGAATAATGCCCCAAAGAATAAACTAAATAATAATTAAAGGATTTATTAATAAAAAGTAGATCTCCATCCAAATTTACTCCCTCATTGCACCGCTCTAAAATATTTATTTAATTTAAAATTAAACCTATTTTTTAATTTCTAACGGAAAGATGTAGGAGTTAAGTTGAGAGGAGACGTGTACGTTTTGTTAACGGATTTATGAATTATTAGCCAGGTTTTTCTATGCTGTATTCAGTTTTTGCATGGCATTGCCCTTTCATATTTTTTTTGTTTAAAAATTATTTTCGTAAAAAAATGTAGAGGTTTTTTAATTTGCGGTTTTATTCGCCTCCTTTTTACTAATATTATTTCAAAAAAACCTCTTCAAGATCTTTCTGTATATTTGAATTTATGTCGTAATTCTTCATTAATCTAAAAATACGTACATAACTGTGGAATTTACAAAAATTATAATTTTTTTTAGATTCTGAACGCACTTTTATTCATATAGTTTAATAAAAAATACAAAAAATATGCGTTTGTTAATTTACAACTGTAAAATAATTACAAGCAATTTTTATGAAATAGGCCCCAGAAGATTAATAAACTCTGTATAGTTTTGAAAATAGTTTTAAAGCCCAAATTTCAACTTTATTTTTGCTAATTCGACATCATTGCTCACGAAAGAGCTATTTTAGTGATGATTTCTAACTATTGTGATGTTTTATAAAAAAAAACTGAACTTTATATAGCACAAACAGATATATTTAAGCACTTAAACGTAAAACATATCATCGTGTAGCAATTTTTATTAAGTCTAGGTTGAAACTAAAGAAAGTAAAAAAAAACTAGGATTTTTTTAAATTTTATTTTTTCCTTTTTGTACCCTCTCTCGTACAGTAAAAGACGCTTATTCAGAACTAGTCTATATAGGCAGATTGCTGTCGCAGTGGCAGATCGCACGTTTTGCAGACTGAGGCTCCTGGATCGCGTCTCGACTGAGACACACTACTTTGTGATAATATTGACGTTTGTTATCTTATATGTAGTTTTTGGTTGCGAAGTTAGTGCTGAGTAATGTCGAACTTGCGTATATTGCTATATGCGAAGTAAATAAACTTTTAAACTTAGGATGGTATGCTATATCTGATGTACAGTCGATGGAGCCAAGGGAACTCTGAGCCGTAAGTGGGGAACTTGGGTGCTGTAAAGGGGGAGCTTGGAGTCAAAAATAAATATCGATAAAACCTATGCCTAAGTCTAAGAAAACTTAAATCTAAGCTCACTTGTTCGCGGCTTCAGATTTCCACAAAAAATTCTGACGGCCCCAAATTTCCTCTTTACGGTTGTAAAGACCACGTACTCACTGGAACTGTATAATAAGCACAATGTATGTCTTATTCACATACTGTATCGTTTATTCTGTGGAAAGCACCGTAATGCGAATGCCTGCATGTGCATCTTTTTAGACGATAAATCCAATAGACCAGAAAATTGGCATATTAAAAAGATAGAAAGGTATTACGGTAACTTACCTGATAATATACAATTTAGTATGTGATTTACTTTCTGTTTATTGTATAGTCCAGGGGTCAGTGCCAAAAGGCGACTTAACTTTTAGGTGCGCACCTAAACTTATATTTAGGGGAGTATATTTATATTCTGGATGTCTCAACTCAGTTAAGGGCCTACCTAACCCTTTATTTTGCACTAATTTTATTTATTAGTTTCCCCAAATGGCATTGATGCTTCCCATTTCGATATCATTATATACAAATAACGTCAGAGTAACTCAGATATATAGTGCAGCTGTCTATAGCGCTTTTGCATAGAGGCTTAACAAATTTTGTTCTTCATTATAGTTGCTTTGACTTTTTTAGCCAAACCAGGGTTTAATACATCCTTTTTTTGTTACATTTACATAATGTTATTCCTCTCCAGCAAAAACTTTAATACGTTGAATTCTTGTCTGAATTCAATTTTTCCTGCGCCAATCGTCAATCATTAATGCTTTTTTATATATACCAGGTTTTGAAAAGATGGAGCGAGGGCTTTCGCAAAAATATGAGGACCGCATTTCCCCAGTGGATCGCCATTTCCAGCAAATTATTCGTCTGGGTGCTCCGAAAGAAATTCTACCTCGCATGAATGAAATGACGTCGGAAGTGATAAGAATGTTCGCTTTTGCGGCCAGGGAATTCTTGGAAAAATACCCGCAGTCATCGAGCAAGGTGAAACATTTTGTATAACCAAAGGTGGATAATCTAATAAAGGTATGTCACAGCGGTCTGTAGCAGCGTGCATCATAAAATCCAATTCTGGCCGGACGTGCGGCTTCTGGCCGGACGTGCGGCCCGAATTGGATTTTATGATGCACGCTGCTACAGAGCGCTATGACATACCTTTATTAGATTATCCACCTGTGGTATAACTTATTGTCGAACACGCGTTTAAGCCTTCACAGTTGTGCATTAAGTGTAACCGATGAACAAACTATTTTTATATGATAATAATATATGAGTCACCAAAAAAAAAATATTCCAACGTCTATCTTGTCATAGGATGCATCCAGTGAAGTTGCTATGATTTAAAAAACTTATAATTTTAACCTCATGGAATTTCATGAGGTTTCGTCATTTTGTACGGTTGTGCATTTAAACATTCCTTCTCAAAAAACTCGTAAATTTAAACATGATAAATTACCATATGGCTGCCCCTGAGCAAAAAGCAATGAAGATTATCGTGAACTTTTTAGATGAGCAGTGAATTCTTTTGCACTTCTTTAACGAACTTTGTTTTAACCTATTTTCTATTTTATTATTTAGCAAAATGTAGAATTTGCTTCAAAACTTAGTTTTTCAAAATAAATTTAAAATTTAGGCTTTTAGCTGAGCTCGAATCAGCTATCTTTCTTTAAACTACATAAATCATGGTAATATTGGTTAAATTCATCCTTTAAAAAAGTAATTTAATAGAATTGTGTTGTATTTATTTGTGCGACTTCAGTCTAGCTATTTTATGCCGCAAATTATTAATATAAGACCAAAAAAAGCTTGGTTTTAGAATTTTTTTAGTGGCTTTTAGTATATATTTTTTAGCAAATATTACTCTAGACTTTGCCCTTTGCCTTTATGATTTTTTAAAATTAAATTAAAAAATTGTGCTTGCAGAAAAATAGGATTGGAACCAGCAACCTTTTCTTGGAAGGGCTTTTAATCGAGAATATATAAATTTTACAACTTGTATTTATGGAAAATTATTGTTTAAATAAATTTATTACGTTTAAGGAGGACTTCGCGCAGATCGCTGTCAAAAACCGAGTTCACGGTCTTCAGAATCCTTGGGCGTGTTTCTACGGCCAAGTGAAGGAGCTGTCGCCTCAAACGGCCCTGAAAGACAGGATTATCTGCGATCCAATCACTGTGCACCAGTCCTCTTTGACCAGTGACGGTGCCGCCGCCGCCATTGTTTGCAATGACCGTTTTGCCGTGCGGTCGCTGAGCCGGCGACAGCGAGAGCGGTCGGTGGAAATGTTGGCCCAGCGCATGTGCACAGATCTCCCCTCAAGTTTTAGCAAGGAAGGCGGATACGCCGCCCTCTGCGGGTACGAAATGTCAAAAACTGCAGCTAATTTGTGCTACAAGTAAGTGTGGTTTTTTAGTTGGGTAACTGATTTAAATTCGGCCAGCCTTAATTACGGCCACCAGCTGATAGTTTTGCCAAGCGCTAAGTTATAAAAAGAACTGCGTAGGCTAGATAGTTGACATGAAGGTCTATCTAGTCATATGCAATTCATTTCATAATTTTGCGCATGACAAAAATAGAAGACGGCGGCCAAAATTAAGGCTGGCCGAATTTAAGTCAGTTACTCTATAATACAATAAAAGTGTAAATACGATTATTTTTCCTGTTTTTTTTTTTGAAAAATATATCCATTACTTTTTAAACAAACGTTTTTTTAATTCAAAATGCTATTTTTTTCAAAAGTTACATCATTTTGGAACAAACTAAAACCTACAAAGACGATTCTCGCACAGTATTTTATCGTATTGTGAATTTCTACAACGAAAGTATGTTCAAAATCATTTTTAAAATAATAAAAAAAGGAAAATTTTTTAAAAAATATAATTGTTTTATTTAAATGTATTTTGTTAGATGGTTTTGTTACGAGGGACCAACTGGTTGAAAATAGTGTATTGATAATATACCAATATTATACGCGAAAATAAGACCATTTTAGATATGTTCCTTGCCCATATATATCCAGTTCGGTAGCTTAAACCTTTAAAGCCGAAAAACCTATTGGCTCTTTCAAAAGTCTGTTTCTAAAAGAATTTAATCTAGGTTTTTAAACTTTAAAAAACGTTTGTATTTTTTTTATATTTAATATATTTTTGGTATTTTACACTATTTTATATATTTTATATTTCTTCCGAGCTGTGAAAACTGGATTTTCGCGCAATATCACTTGTATACTAGTGATGTGTCCCGGAGCTCTGCAAGGATCTCCGGAGCAACCCCCGGAGCTCCTGGGCTCTGGAGTTCCGCCCTATTTTTGGACTAATTTTATGAATAATTAAAGAGTGATGCCATTTATTATTTTGTCAAAAATTTTTTGCAAACTAATTTTTTTCAAAATTTATTTTAGACGTTAGAAATAGTCTTAAAATGCAAATAGAGTAACTTTATATGTATTTCAAGCTTAAATAAGCTCTAAATCGCTCATTTAATGGGCGGAGCTACGGAACTCCCTCCGCTTCAAATAACCGGAGCTCCGGAGCGCGATGTTGGAGGGTAGGAACATCCTTATGTGTACACACCTTTTTTAAGGACTATGTTTTAAATAATTTTTTGGTTAGAGATTCCGGTTTGTCTGCAGAAAACGTGGATGTTTTGGAAGTTCACGATTGCTTTGCCCCAAATGAACTGTTTATGTACGAAGCGTTGGGTTTAGCAAAAGAAGGCCAGGGTGCGTCATTGGTTAGAAATGGACGTTTTATCACCAACGAATCAGGCGGTCGTATTTTCAAGTAAATTTATCAAAATTGTCAGAAATAAGATAGCAGTACTTGACGCATAGTTGTCGAATAATGCAAGATATAATTTAATATTTCAGATAATTAAAATTATTTTTGCCTTATTTAAAACCAATTTTTATTAATTGGTTTTTTTATTTGGTTTATTTTAATAACAAAAATTAAGATTTTATATTGTAAATAAAAATATTTAAAGCAGCACTTAACCTACACCAATTAAATTCGTATATCGCCCGAAATGAACTACTCTTTATATATTGGGCCGTTGGCCTGAAGCTTAGAATTTTTTTAGCCTGGTGCCAAGAAGCACAAATATTAAATTTGAGGTACAGAGGTTCATTATCATAGAGGTATCTTATTTTGGGCAATATAAAAATTTGCTTCGTGAAAGTGTTATTTTAATGCTTTAAAAAAATTGTATATTTTTAGATCTGGAAAGTGGGTTGTAAACCCTTCGGGTGGTTTACTGAATAAAGGTCATCCGATTGGAGCTACTGGCCTTGGTCAATGTCATGAGCTTATTTTGCAACTTAGAGGTGACTATTTATTTTGTTGCACTTTTCTCAGTAACTTGTTATAAATACTTAACAAAACTAAAGGGAATGGCCCAATACCTAATACCCAATTATAGTAATATCAACATTATATAACATAAAATAATTTATAATTTTAAATTAATGAAGATATATTTATCATAATGTAATTTTATGGACCCACCCAGCATAACAAATTTTGGGTCGGTGGTCTCGCCAAGAAAAAAATGCCTCTCAGATTAGATACAAATCATTGCAGTAGTTTTTACTCTTGAAATACTATATGTAATTAAACATCCATTTCCAATATTTTGGCGTTTTTATTGATTTATTAAATTAAATTATAACAAAAAATTTTCTTTTTTGATTAACCAAACAAATTTACATATAAAACACCATAGTCACGCAAAAAATAGTTTTAAGCAATGGTCCAAAGTTACAAAAATACTTGAAATTATTTTAATAGTGTCGTTAAATCTTCAGGTTTTGAGAAAATTAAATAAAAAAATATCTATATCACAGAAAATTTAGATTATTGTGGTAAGATCGCCGATCCAAAATTTTTTTATGCTAGGTGGGTATATTTTTTATTGTCGTTCTTAACTAGAATAGAAATTTAAAAATAAACAATTAATTGTTTTAGGTGAAGCTGAGAAACGTCAAGTGGAAGGAGCCAAAGTGGCTTTGCAACACAATTTCGGAATCGGCGGAGCTGCCGTGGTTACCATGTATTCCAAAACTACAGCCTTTAATTCTAAATTATAATTATGAATTAAAATTACCAGAAAGATTAACGATGTATTTCTGAAACGAAAATTCTCGAATTGCGATTTCTACATATGTTTCTGTCTTTAAAATTTCAAAAATTCAACGCAGCAATTAATTTATAAACTTTAATGGAAATTTGCAGAATCATAAATTGTGTATTGGATTTCAACTCTTTAGTTCTTTTGATTAAGAATTCGAAAATAAGAATATATATATTGATTTATTGCCACCTGTGAGGCTGTGACATATTACTGCTATAAGTATACAGGTTTTAAACATTTAATTATTATACTGGCGTCATCCAACTTGCCAAAATATATACACTGTAACATAAATTGCTTAAATAATAAATACTACACAATAGTTGGGTTTTAACTACATTGATCAATATATGTTTTTAAATTTTGTAAGACTATTTCATTAAAGATCACGACGACGGTTCAATTGTATTGTGAGGTTTAGAGAAGAATTTTAATGGTTTGTGCATCGGAAAGGCTTGAATTTAAGTATTATATATATATATATATATATATATATATATATTCAAATTGATTTTGTTACAGAAGTTAACCAAAAGGTTAATTTTGTTGTGTGGTTTTGTAAATTATTTTGTGTTTTAACATATAATCGTATTTATTTTTTATTGTTTAATCACAAATCAAAATTTGCTTACAAATTGAAACAAAACTTTAATTTTTAACAAAAAATGTAACATTTTGCGAACAAATAATCATTTAACATTTTTACAACATAAAAAATAAAAAAAACAAAGAACAATTAATATTTATCCTCCATAACAATAAAGCCTGTTGATTGCATCAATATCTCCAGGGCTCAAATACGCTCGCTGCCCCATATTTGTTTTAGATTTTTCATCCCGAGCTTCTATGGTTTGCCCATTACCATTAGTAAAAATCTACAATCGATTCAACACTAATTAATTAAATCCATATTTTACATGTATGTCAATAAATCCATATTTTACAAAATTTTTCCATGTCTAGGGGTTTTCTAAACAGGCGTATTCATGAATTTTTTTTATTAAAGATGAATTCTATTAGGGTGAAAATAGCAGTGTGTTCAAGTAACCACTCGTTCTTCAAGAAAATATCACGTGCAGAAAAACATGTGACGGAACCAATTAACAATTGGTTACATAACCGCTCGCAATTTTTTGTAAAAGTTTTCTGGCTCGCGCGTTTATTCTTTATTTCTTTCTAACGGAGAGCGGTTATACCCTTATTTCAGCCTGGAAGACTTTAACTATAGTTAAAAATTTTTTCAAGTTTATAATAATAAAGTACTTTACTTACCCACGGTTGATAGTGCATTAGAGATTCAGTATCATATTTACTTCCCAATGTTGTTTGGTAGTAGGATAATTTTTGAAACCAAATTTTCATGCTCCTGCGAATATTCGCCCAATTGATGATGACGTGCTCATCTCTGGAAAAATATAATAATCGCGTACGCAATGAATTATAATAAATTCAATGTTTTTAAAACTTTAGCATTATGATTTCAAATGGAGTATACTGTGACAGAAAAGTAAAAAAAATTTGTTTTTTTTTTGTTTTCAATTTTAGCAACGTTATTCGTTTTCGACAAAAGATAAACAATGTCTATGTATGAATAAAACAAAAACCAACAAAACATTTGTTCCCGTGCCGCTGGATTACGTTACACTGAGCAACCAGACGTGATATACGCCGCGTTTGTGCAGCGATTACGATTGCAAAAGGTTAAAATCAATAAAAAATATTTTTACATATTATTTTTACTTTTTTACACTTAAGCGTTTTTTAAATTTGTTTGATCTTCAGCGTAATGACTTTCTAAACTATATCTAAAAAAATTACAAAAGTATACCAAAGTACGACTGTTATACCTGTCAGGGCGTTGATGCTCATGTTGAAAACCCAAAACATGCATTACTTCGTGTATAATTTTTCCTGGAACCTAAACACAAAATTGTTTCGAAAGTTTTATTGATTTCACTTAAAGCAGGATACGCAAGGCCGATGTTTATCGGTACTAACTGCGCAACCAGTACCGTATATATAACAATATTAACAAACAATATTATCACAATATAGCGTGTCTCAGTCAGACTCGATTTGGGGACCTTCGCCATGCAGGACTATGTTCTGCCACTGCGCCAAAACCTCGATGTTTATCTTGAAAAAAATATGTTTGTATACCAAAATTTCCAAATTTTTAATTAAAATTGAATACTCTCAGTATAGATTTTATAAGGAATCAAGCAACATTTTTTTTTTTGAAAATTGACGTGATCATCAGCACAAGAAAAATACATATTTTGGTTTAATATAAATGATATAATTTTTTCCGCCTGTTTTATTTTTTTACTCTTCCGTTTGTGCGTTGTTTACATATAAAATCAAGCTTACAGGTTGTTTCTAAAGGTGGACTTTCTGTGATTATATTATTCGATCGTCTACTGTTCATGAACCGTTAGCCTGGTACACTTTAACTTTTATATTTTCGCAAAATCTTCTATTTTATTTATTTGACTGCACATATTTAGTTTTTAGTGCACCAGTTACATTTTGTGTTAACAGACCTTACTATTTTTGTATAGCTACCCAGTTTTAGTGCCAGTACTAAGACACGCTAATTTTATATTATAATAAAAATTTATATATACTCGGTAACAGGTTCTGGATGAATTAACATAATTTCCACTTCTTTTCATTCTTCCCACAGTTGCTCCACACCTAAATTTTTTTCTATATATATATGATTTTCTGGTGATCTCCAGCAAAAAACAAAAAAAAATTTATGACGAATTTTGGCTATAAAAAATAGCGTTTGTAGCTGAAGCGAGGACATTATTTTTTGCAGTAAATCCAACACTATTTTAAATTCATTGAGAGATTATCAGAGCGATAATGCATACTAGCTGATGAACCAAATTAACGCGTCGTAGTTAAACCGCTCATCATTTAAGCACCCGGTTTATGAACAATCACGACGGTTAATTCAATGTACACAAAGGTCTCGAGAAGATCTAAAACTAATTTGTATATGACTTTAGTTAACAAAAAAACACGATCATAATACAACGAAAACACAATAAGCATAAACATAAAACAATTTTTCAAAAAAATAGTTGGTTGTGGTTTTTTTTCTTATTTTTTCCGGTCGTATTTAAATTTTTTTAAATCTTCTTGAGACCCTTGTGTATATTGAATTAACTGTCGTCATTCTCCATAGTTCTCATGGCGCAGGAGGCCGCATTCGGATATACTTACATGTTAAATGAAAAGATGAGGGGTTTAACTTCGATGTTTTTATGGAGAATCACGACAGTTAATACAATATACACAAAGATCTCGAGAAAATTTGAAAATAATTTGTATACAACCAGAAAAAACGAGAAAGAAAAATTTATGCACAACCAGCTGTTTTTTTAGAAAAAAAATATTTTATGTTTATGTTGTTTTCGTTGTATTATAATCGTGTTTTTTTTGTTTAACAACGTCATATGCAAATTATTTTTATATTTTCTCGAGACCTTTGTGTAGATTGAATTAACCGTCGTGATTTTCCATAGTCCTTATTCGCAAAAAGTTTTCTGGATCGCCATGTTAAAGTGTAATTTTAAATTTAAAAAAAAAGTAAAAAAGCAATATTTACTTTTTTATCTTTGCTCCGTATCATTGGTCTTTAAAGGAGCACTGACACGAAACAAACTCCCATGGCACCCGGAACGAAATACTCCTTGAAAATGAATAATATCATTCTGGCCGATCAGGCTGAAATTAAAAAATGATGTAGCGTTGGTGCCAAGAACTTTAAATACCAATTTTAAAGCAGATATGTTTTGTATCAAAAAAACGGTCTGTTCCAGGCGCCACCGCGCGTTTAATGGCGCCCGGAACGGACTGCCTCTTTAATACAAAACATACTTAACTTAAAATTGGTATGTAAATTTCTTGGCACCAACGCTACATCTTTTTCAAATTTGAGTTCGATCAGCCAAGTATTAAAGGAGTACATATAGTTCATTCCGGGCACCATAGGAGTTTGATTCGTGACACTGCTGCTTTAAAAAATCCGATTATCAATTAATGTAATTTATGGCTTTATGGCTTGAAATTTATGTTAGATTGTTGCTACTACTTATTTTTTCAAGTTAGAGCAAAAACTACTGATATATGTTGATATTATATCCACTATTTCTTTATAGCGTGTGTTTTTTTCGCGGGGATGTGGCTACTCAAAGTATAGCAAAAAAGCTAAATTTCGTAGTTTGTGTCGGTAAGAATGTAATGATGTGAACAAAAAAAAATACCACCGACCACAAACCGACCCAGGGAAAATTACAAAATTTAGCTTTGCTGTCCATACTTTTTAAAGAAGTCATATCCCCGCGAAGAAAACACACCCTATAAAGAAATAGTGGATAAGTTGATAAATCATTCACTTATTGCAATTACCCTCTTGGTTTTGTTGCAAATATGATTCCATCATTTGGATCCAGTGTAGTATTTTGCTGAAATCTTAAGCAAGTCACCGCTTCAATTTTGTCCAAAGCCAATCGAATTGTATGTCTATCTTGTAAATCTTAAAACTAAGATGTATACGAGCACTTTGGACACAAACAGCAATAAAATAAAACCAAAGGCTCAACAATTTGTATTTTATGACGCCTCCGACACATTGCGTCGCAGTAACGATGAATTGCTAACGCGTTACAAGTAGTAAACCTTTTAAATGAAACAAGCAAACAAACAGTATTTTTTAAATAAAGAATACACATAAATAGATTTAATCAAAACAAGTTCTGTTATTTTGTAAATCGACTATATTTCATGCGTAAGCTAGGAATTCACTTTAGAAAAGCTCTCAATGCGCTAAAAAATAATAATTTCTGTTGTGACGACCTAAAATTCAACCGAAAATAACCAGACGCTGAAAAATTTAGACAGCCAAATTTCTTGAAAAATTTGAGTTTTCACGGAAGGGACACTATGTATCACACGGCGAAAATGAAGCCGCTTTTTACTGCGAGCATTGTCATATCAATCATACCTCTTCATATTCATTCATAATATTTCCGTACGAGGTGCCGTTATAAATAATAATATATCATGATAAAATTTTGCTTGATTTTTGGTTTTCGCTTAAGATGCATACGAAAAATAGTGTTTTCTGTAGATGGTTTTTAGTTTGCTCATGAGCATTTTATTCTTTATTTTTTTTATTTAATGTGTGGTTTTAAAAAATGCTGGTACTTTTACGTTTAAATAGTTTAGGAAAAATTTTTGTTTAAATACTTATACGTTTAAATATAAATCGCAGAAATATATTATTTTTTAACATGATTCTTTAAAGAATATTTTTTCGAAGCACAAAACACAATGAATGAATATGATGAATTAACGTAAAGGTTTCGTATGGGCTCTATGCGACATTGTATACGCTTTTTATACAGTATTTATGTAAATAAAAAATACTTGTCAAATAATCATGATAATTGTATTGAATAATTGTAGAAGGCCATTTAGACCCAAAAAATCTGGAGGATCCTCGATCGCTGAAATCAATAGCAAATGCTCCTTGTATTCTTATCACTTGATTCGCTGCAATTTTATTAAAAAATTATTGTATAATATTGTTTCTAAAAACTTCAACAACTTTTTCGTTTTGTTTTTAAAAAATAAAATTTTTTGTGATCCCTTAATTGTGTTTATACAGACAGGATGATTCTCACAAGTTCTAAATTTTTTATACGTGTATTTATATACGAATGCTAAAAACTTTCGGGGTTAACCTAAGAACATACCGCTTTCCGTTAACCTGTTCACCTTTTCCACGGTTACAACGGTGAAATCTACCGTACCGCGGTGAGACCCTTGTTTCAAAGCGGTATCTTTTTCTAACCATTGTGGTCCGTAAATTTTATTATGGTAAACTCCACGTATCACCTATGTCATACGCATACCTAGGTCGTACGTAATACTTTTTGCGCGATATATTCACAATAAGCATGCAAATTCTAATGATTAAAACTGGTACAATAGCAATATTCAAATTTTATCCACCCATGGAATATTACGTACGACCTAGGTACAATGTAGGTGATAGGTAGAGTTTACCGCGGTAAAGTTTACGTAGCAGAATGGTTAGACGAAGATACCGTCACAGTCAAAAGAAGTTTTTACCGCGGTGGTACGAAGTTTTTACCGTGGTAACCGGGGAAAATGCGATCTTGGGAATGGGATAAGCAATCGTACGTAATTTGTCAAATGGATTTCTAATATTGTATCACTACTGTATAAAAATTTTAATAGAGTCTATTAAAAAACTAATATAACAGAATCAATAAAAAAATAAATTAAATAATTGAATTTTTTTAATGTAGTATAGTTGTTTTTAGCATTGGAATAATAAAGCATTTTTATCTAGTTTAATATTTTTAGTTTAATGAAATTACCAGAATTTCTAGTTTTTGCAATTTGACATTGTGAAATACTTTGGAATGATAAATTGAACATTGTGAAATACTCTGGTATTTTCTCATAAAATTTAGATTTGGTTGAATTATATCTGGCTAACCTCGTTATATTGTGTAAGGACATGAGAAGACCAATATTAAAATTATGCGGTTCAGACGTTTAAAAAATACGAATTGAAACGTAGATTTTTTTAATTCCGTTTTTTTACAAAATATATAAAAATCAGTAAACGTTAACAATTTAAAAATTGACCTTTTTGTTTCACATTGAATAATTTAATAAATAATTGTTAAATAGGTTTAAACTTTAACATTAGACGATTTGTTATAAAACATTTTCACTTGCTTCCTTGTTGACTATTTACTTCAATTAATATTGCGATTTATCGACGTCTGCCAGATTTAAATTTAC
>JASAMX010032937.1:0-10044 GCA_030248175.1 Microlaimidae sp. YZB2_3
AAGTGCATAACATAACCGTTGAGGCAAAAAAGATACTTTCCGGAGATCTCAGAAAGGTTTTCAACACTCTGAACATAATACTAATGGGAACTACAATTACAAGCCGCTTCGAAACAGGAAAATCAGAAATCTTATCGCCGCAACAATTCTTATGGCCTTACAGATACTTTGAGGTGAGAATCAATGAATTTCACATTTTAAATATTTTGCATACGGTGTTTTTTTATTTGCATTATGTATGTGTTGCCCATACCTGATTGGACGTTTGGTTGGTGATCTATTTTCTTCCGTTGTTTTCCAACCGAAAAATTAAGAAAATTCAATTATTGCCAAAAGCACTCAATCTCATGACCACGTCAGAATTTTAAAGACCCTCAACTCAAAATGTCATATAGTATTTGTGATCACGTCATATATGTTTTGTTCTGTGGGAATGGTTGTGGGAGGAGCTGTTAGAATCACTTTTAGCCAATTAGCGCTGGGAAAAATTTGGATCTCCAATAGATGAAAGGTCTTCATTTTTTCTCAAGCCCTTATTGGCTAAAAATGATTTTACAAATTCATAATTCTGTGAAGGTCTTTAACACTGAACAATTTCCTTTTAAATGGGAGGGTTTTATTTATCCTGACGTGAGATTCAATATAGCAAGGGCAAGGACCATTCGCTCAGTTGTCACAAAGTTGTAATCATCTTGGGCATTTTTTTTTATTTCTGGAGCCAGTTCACATCGGAGTGGCAAGTGAAAAATGACAACGCGTTCCTTGCGGCTTTGGTGTCAATGTATTGTCATTTTTCACTACGGTGTGAACTATGGGCTTTTGAGTTTTTGTATGACTGCCGCTCTGCTTAGGCTTACTAAGAGTTGATTCTAAAGCTTTTTTAAGCTTTCACCTTACTTGTGTTTTTTTGGATTTGCTTCTTGATGTGGAACGCCCACAGAATTATTGATTTGGGTTTCGGCTGAGGCTTTCTCTAATCTCAAATAATCTTTATTTAAACGGTTATAATGTTTTTCTCATTAGCTATTAAAAAAGCTCTATTAGAGCAGGAAAGAGCGGCGATTTCCCTCCCCGCGTATTTTTGATTATGCTGGTCAAAATTCATTTTTATAAACAAGAATTAATCCCGCAAAGAAAGGGATGCCGCGCGCAAAAAGGGACTCCCGTATTTGTCTAATAACGCGCCGGCACATTTCTAAGAATTAACCGCTCGCGCGTGCATTTTTTATTTTATAAAACTAAATAAAAAAACATCCAACTATCCAACCAAAATAAAAAAACAAAATAAAAAAAATTAAACTATAAAAAATTTAGACCCAAAAAATGCAGTGCGAGATTTTGTTGTTCGTGCAAATCAAACGACACCGTATGCAAATTACAGTAATACGTATGTAAAGTAAAGTATCGGTTATAGGCCTTGGGGGAAAACGGTCACTGGAGGAGGCGGACGGAGGTTTTGGTGGGAAAAATTGGTTACGGCCACGCCTGCGCCGTGATCAAATGGAACAGTTCCGAAGAAACTCCAAATGCACTAAAAATACAGGTCCGGTAAATGGGATTTTTCTTACCTAATTTGGTAAAAACTGAGACAAAATCGAGGTGTAGATTATTGTTACACGCAACTTTCGCGTATTAATAGAAAAATCCAATAAAATTGTACAAAAAATATTTAATTTCAAAGTATGTTTATGTTATTTCAAATTTTTTCCCATGTCTATGAGAACTCCATGGCTAAGCGACTCTATCTATTCTATTCACGTTACATACGACCTGTTAATATGTATGTTTTTTTAATTTATTATTTAATTTTTTTAATTTAGAAATTCATTGACTGGAATTAATATAAGCTCAGAATCTATGCAATTCGCTTATCAATCAGTTTTATTGGCTGAAAATCAAGAAAAGCTATTTCAAATCGGAACTTGGTACGAAATGAACCTAGGAATTACTGCCATGTTTAAAGTAAATCGTGCTCATTTTAATACCATGCGGCTTAAATGTTTTTTTAAATAATGTTCAATTAAATGCGCTTTATGCATTTATGTGTATATTTTTATTGTCATTTTAAAAACACATTTTTTTTAATTTCAGCTATGTTTACTAGTTTTACCTTGGAATAAAATTTTTAACACAACCCGTACACGGTACACCAGTAACCTGCAAGACTAAAAAAATGCTAATTCCACATGAAATTACCATTTGAAATTGAAATCAAAATTTCTATTAATTCAATGTATAATCAATGAGTAAAAACAAACGAACATGCGAGCAAAAACTTAACCTTTAAGTATATTACCTCAAAACTTGGGGCAAAAAACTTTTTTTAAAGGTTTTCTCCATTGATAACCTTGTAAAAATATGAGTGGACACGAGTGGAGAATTTTATGGTCTGATTATGACGGTTTTTCAAAAAATATGGTTAAATTATATTTGGCTGACCTCGCAAAGTTGTAAGGGGTACATGAGAAGACTAATAAAATCAAAAATGTATAACATAATAATAAAGGAAAAATATGTGACTTCATATATTTCTCAGACACATTGACTGCTCTTATTAGGGCGCGCCCTAATAAGAGCGCGCCCTTATTAGCACACCATGGCCCTAATAAGGGCGCGCCCTAATTAGCACACTTATCGATTTTCAAAAAAAAATATTTATAAGTCTGTTTTATGTATTTATTATACTAGCTGTGGTGGCTCAGTGGTAGTGATTCGGCCTACCACTGCGTAAGTGACGGGTTCGCAACCTCCGGACGTAGACATTTGTATTTTTTTCTTTTGAAAAAATTGTCAATCTTAATTTTTGTTTGATTATTTTTTTTTAATTTAACATGAGTAGCCCACTTAAAAAAAGTCGTTTAATTTTTTATTGTGTTTTGGAAATTATACTTATCGCATTTGGTATACCACAACAATAGAAAACTAACCTAAAAAATTTTAAATGTTAATCCATTTGAAATATGAGTTAAATAATAAAAAAAATTTAAAACTACTTTGTTTAGTGTTAGTTTTGTGAAAATGAATGATAATACTTACCTTATAGTTGCTTATTATGGATAAGATTTATTTGTGTATTAACTAAAATGCGAATAGTCTTAATTTTAAAGAAATAATACAAGGGAGCACGGAACAGTTAATTTTTAAGAAAATGGATTTTACTACGAGGGTCCTATTTATCTAGGGTCATACCATAATTTTCAGCAGAAAAAAACTTTTTATACCTTTTCGATTGGAACAGAAATAAAATTGGAATGCTAAATTACTCAATTGTTATAGTGTACCAAATGCAAGTGTCAATTCAAAAAAACAATAACAAAAATAACCGACTAGTTTTTTTGGTGGGCTATTTATGTTAAAATTAAAAAAAATAATAAAACAAAAGTAAGATTGACAATTTTTTGAAAAGAAAAAAAATAAAAAAAAAAATACAAAAAGTTTGTCCGTCCGGAGGTTTCGAACCCGTCACTTGCTCAGTGGAGGCCGAATGACTACCGCTGAGCCATTGCAGCTACGATAACAGTCGCAAAAAAGACTTATAAATAATCTTTTTTTTGAAAATCGATAAGTTTCCTAATTAGGGCGCGCCCTTATTAGGGCCATGGTGTGCTAATAAGGGCGCGCCCTAATAAAAGTGCGCTCTTATTAGGGCGCGCCTTTATAAGAGCGCTTACACGCCCTAATAAGGGCCCTCCTTGCATAAACAGGGCCTTAATTAGCACATTCGAGTTCCCTAATATATTTTATAAGAGCGCGCTCTTATAAGAGCAGTCAATGTGTCTGAGAAATATATGAAGTCACATATTTTTCCTTTATTATTATGTTATATATTTTTGATAAAATTGTGCAATTATGACGTTTTTTAAACAAATTTAGAACGTGAATTTTTTTTAATACAGCGTTTTTTTCTAAATTAGTGAGCTTAAATTGTCAGTTCGGCATATGAAACCAAACCCTTTTTTTTTCAGAACCTCAACGTAATTTCTATAAATTTAGCAAGAAAAAGTCCACGACCACCCTTGCGCGGACGAATCTAAAACTTTTTGCGAAGCCCGCTGCGTCAACGAAGCTCGCCGTCGAGATTTGGACTGCGCCCCCTTTTTCTCGTACAACAAAGACCGGCAGAACCCGCTTTCAGCGCCCCGATTTTGCACGGAACGTCAATTCCTTCTAGATTTGCAAAATAACGGAACCAACAGCTCTTTATACGCGGAAAACTGCCACAATGACACCACGTGCCCGCTGGCATTTTTTTACCGTATTTTTTTTTAAGCTGTGAGTTGATTTTTCAACTTTTTTTGGAGTGTATAGTTCGTTTTATTATTTGGTAGTTTGATATGACAATTGACAATGTAAGCTCACTAATTTAAAAAAAAACGAACTGTATTAACAAAAATTTACGATTAAATCGGTACAGCTTAAAGACGCACATGTGCGGGCACATAATGTCATTGTGCACAGTTTTCCGCAATAGAAGGAGACTGTTGGCTTAGTTATTTTGCAAATATGGCAAATTTAAGGAATTGACGTTCCGTGCTTGAAAATCGGGGCGCTGAACTCTGCCGGGTCTCTGTTGTACGAGAAAAGGGGCGCCCTCTAAAAAACAGCGAGAGCATTGGAGCGCACGGCTTCGCAAAAAGTTTTCGTCGTCCGCGCAAATGGTCGTGAACTTTTTCTTGTAAAATGTGCAAAAATGGATAAAAGTCTGAAAAAAAGATTTTTAGTTTTCATATGCCGAACTGGCATTAAGCTGACTAATTTAGAAAAAAAAACGCTGTATTAAAAAAAAAATTCACGTTCTAAATTTGTTTAGAAAACGTTAATAATTAACAAATTTTCAAAAAGTATATAACATAATAATAAAGGAAAAATATGTGAATTCATATATTTCGCAGACACATTGATAGCTCTTATTAGGGCGCGCCCTAATAAGAGCGCGCTCTTATTAGGGCACTCGGATGTGCTAATTAGGGCCCTGTTTCTGAAAGGAGGGCTCTTATTAGGGCGTGTAAGCGCTCTTATAAGGGCGCGCCCTAATAAGAGCGTGCTCTTATTAGGGCGCGCCCTTATTAGCACACGATGGCCCTAATAAGGGCGCTCCCTAATTAGCACACTTATCGATTTTCAAAAAAAAGAGATTATCTATAAGTCTGTTTTATGCGACTGTTATCCTAACTGCAACGGCTCAGTGGTAGTCAGTCGACCTACCACTGAGCAAGTGACGGGTTCGAACCCTCCGGACGGACGGAATTTTGTATTTTTTTCTTTTCAAAAAATTGTCAATCTTATTTTTTGTTTTATTATTTTTATTTTATTTTAACATAAATAGCCCACCAAAAAATAGTCGTTTATTTCTGTTATTGTTTTTTGTAATTCATACTTGCATTTGGTACACCATAACAATTGAGTAATTTAGCATTCCAATTTTATTTTTTTGTTTCAACCGAAAAGGTATGAAAATTTTTTTTTTGCTAAAAATTATGATATGACCCTAAATAGATAGGACCCTCATAGTAAAATCCATTTTAAAAAAGCAACTGTTCCGTGCTCCCTTGTATTTTTTCTATAAAATAAAACTATTCGCATTTTAGTTAATACACAAATAAATCTTATCATTAAAAAGCAAGTATAAGGTAAGTATTATCATTCAATTTCACAAAACTAACACTAAACGAAGTAGTTTTAAATCTTTTTTTTTATTATTTGGCTCATATTTTCAATGGATTGACATTTAAAAATTTTTTAGTTTAGTTTTCTATTGTTATGGTGTACCAAATGCGATAAGTATAATTTCCAAAACACAATAACAAAATAAACGACTATTTTTTGGTGGGCTACTCATGGTAAATTAAGAGAAAAATAATAAAACAAAAAATAAGATTGACAATGCTTTGAAAAGAAAAAAAATACAAAAAGTCTACCGTCCGCAGGTTTCGAACTCATCACTTACTCAGTGGTAGGCCGAATCACTACCACTGAGCCACTGCATCTACGATAACAATCGCATAAAACAGACTTATAAATAATTTTTTTTTTGAAAATCGATAAGTGTGCTAATTAGGGCGCGCCCTTATTAGGGCCATGGTGTGCTAATAAGGGCGCGCTCTTATTAGGGCGCGCCCTAATAAGAGCAGTCAATGTGTCTGAGAAATATATGAAGTCACATATTTTTGCTTTATTATTATGTTATATATTTTTGGTATTAGGAGAAAAACCATTGTTTTAGGCTATTTTTGAAACTGTTCCAAAGCCTAAAACCCCTTTAAAGTTAAAGCATTAGATTCAGAATTTAGTTTCAGATTTGAAACTGACGTCTGAACAGTAAAATACAAAACAAGTATTTTTTGGTTTAGAAATCCGAAACAATTACTCTGAATCTGAATTTAAATTTCAAAAAGCTTAAAGACTGAAAAGCCGTTTCAGTTTTATAATCTGAATCAAATTCAGAAATCGTAATAGGTAAAATATCAACACCCCTGGTAATATTTTTAGACTTGTTTTTTTTTGTTTTTTTTGACATTGGCGGTGAATGAATGGACACGCCATAACATGACATGGAAAAATGTTTGTTCCTTTAAAATAACTTATTTTACACATTTGACAATATATTTTTAAAAACTTTAAAACCTAAACCTGGGCGCGTTTTTGATAATACAAATAAGTTATATCTGTTATGTGTATTTTCAAAAAATTAATTCAATGTTGCAAGTTGTTTTATAAGGTACAAAAACATTGAATAAAATATTTTAGAAGTTGGAACCGATGTTTTTAAATAACTAAAAGAGCAGTTGGTAAAATTGTTATTCTAAACATACCACTTAATTTTAACAAATGAATTTAAGTTTTTTTTTTTTAAAATTTTCTTGTATTTTTGCAGTTGTGAAAAGCCAAACTAACAATTTACATAATTTTTGTACATAAGAAATAAAGTTTTTGTACATCAGAATAAGCAGAGTTTAAATAATTGCCGTTTCTTACCGATTAAATGTACCAATAATTGCCATTTTGTCATCTTTTTTAAAAGGGATAGAGTTCTTCACTTCGTAATTACCAGTAAAATCACACAAAGCGACGGCAATAATTGCTGGCTGCGAATCTGTTTGGAATAAAAAAATTAAATTTAAAAAATGGATAATAGTTTTTGTATAGCCAAATTTTAGTTGCTGAGTCATTGAAAGAATGCAAGGGAAAAAGAATGTCTGACTGAGTGCTAAATACATATTTGTTATAATTATATGTTACAAAATCTAATGTATGAATTTTCATAAGTAGAAGTATTTGCTATGTTTTGTAAAATATTCTAAAAGTTGTGAATTAATCTACATCAGAGGTTTTTCATATAATATTATCTTAGATTTCCCCTGCTCCCGAGTTATTCAAGATCTAATACCATGGATGGAAGAGCGAATGAAAAAAGCGGAAATACAGCGAGAACACTGCACAATTGCAGTAGTTGCTGGCTTAGAAGAATCAATGAACAAACAAGAAGAAATGGAAAAAGCAAAGAAACTGCTGGAGGAAGCAATCAATAGCCCTGAGGATGGTAGTAATCCCGTTGTTATTGATTGCTTCCGCATTGGAAAATCTGATACCAGCAGACCCAGGCTGATTAAAATTCTATTTCTTAACAACAGCATGCGAAACCGGTTTGTTAGATCGAATGGTAAGCTGCAAAAAACCGAATCTTACAAGCACGTCTACGTAAGACCATCTCTCAGTAGTGACCAGCGTAAGGATCAGATTGTGCTCTTGGCCAAAGCTAAAGAACTGCGCAGTGAAGATCAGAAAGTATTTGTAAGATACACTGACTCTGGAGAGCCCTATCTATTTGATCAAGTTAAACAGTGCATTTTAGAAACCAAAAGCTCAGAGAAAATTTCTAAGTAGGAAAGAACGCAACCCAGTTGCCCTTTAGTAAATTCAAAAGCAAGTAATTTGCATAATAAAAAATCAAATTTTCTTAAATTTATAACATTAAATTCAAGATCTCTTTTAAACTGTCTTGATGAATTTGAGCTTTTGCTTTCAGGTGCTGATATAAATTATGGTTAACCTGATGTAATATTTGTTCAGGAGACCTGGCTAAATGAATCCATTCCAAATCAACTAATAATTAAGAATTATGGTTACAATGTTGTGAGGAAAGATAGGCCTGAGGGAAGAGGTGGGGGTGTCCTAATTCTTATTAACACTAAAATAAAATACAGTGGAGTCACAATCAATGAAAAATATTTAAATTTAGAAACAATCATAGTTGATTTTATTATTCAAAGTAACAAAATCCGTTTAATTAATGTTTACAGACCTCCTAATATAAATAATGAGGAAGACTTACTAATGTTAGATTTCTTAAAGGTTTATATAAATAATCACACAGATACATCCGTACTAGTAGGCGACTTGAACCTACCAGGTATTAGGTGGGATTCTGACACATTGCTAAGCAACTCTCAAAACGAAACTAAATACTTTACAACGTTTATGACACTAGGGCTTTATCAAATTGTTCCTGAACCTTCTCGCGGTAAAAATTTTTTGGATATAGTACTTACAAACGACCCTGAGATTTTCAATAAAGTAAAGCTTGCTCCTAACTTTGGAAACTCAGATCATGCGGTAATCTGCTGTGAAATTAATTTATGCTTGTATGATGAAAATCGCCATCACATATCGAACCTTTTGGTACCTGATTTTAAAAATGCTGATTATCAAAGTATTGCTTTGTTTCTTTCATCTCAAAACAGGGATCATAACTTTAAACAATTAAATAAAGTCCAAAGATACTGGGATAAATTTATTAAAATAATTACAGAAAGTATAGTTTTACATGTACCTTTTAAAAACAAATATGAAATAAGTACAAAGAAAAAATGTCACTATCCTAAATACATATATAAACTTCAAAATAAAAAGAAACAAATGTGGAAAACTAGACATAATAACATAAATTTTAAAGAAGATTTCAAAAAAATTTCTAAAAAATATACAAAAAGTGTTAAAAAAATTTAATTCAGATAAAGAAGAAGTACTTAGATCCAAAAATATTGGTCATGTTTATGAATTTATTAACAAAACACTTAAACCCAAAGATAATATTCCTCCCATAAAGTGCAATGATGGAAGTTTTGCTACTGAAGATGTGCAAAAGTTAAAATTTTTGGAGAACATTTCAGCTCAGTTTTACTAACAGATGACAAAAATCTCCCCTATTTTGAACCTTTAAGTGATATCAAACTTGAAAACATAAATTTTACTGTCAGAGATGTTTTAAAATTCCTCAAAAAGTTACCAAACAAACTCTCACGTACTCCTGATGGTATACCTGCACTATTTTTAAAACGTCTGGGTAAAGTCATTGCAGAACCACTTTCAATAATTTTTCAAAAATCATTCAACAGTAGTGAGGTTACCATATGATTGGAAAACTGCCCTGACTACACCAGTTTATAAAAAATGTGCTAAATGTGAAAAGGATAATTACCGTCTAATCTCACTTATTTGTTACTGTTGTGAAATCATGGAACAAATAGTAAAAAGTGAGCTTCTTTCTATCTTTTTTGTAACCATATTATCTCAGCTTCAGCATGGTTTTAAAGACAAAAGCTTAACAATTATGAATTCTTAATTGTTATAACTATTGCAATTACTGCTGTTAATGCCAAAAAATCTGTTGATGTTATATATTTGGGCTTTGCAAAAGCTTTTGATACTGCGTCACATCAAAAGCTTTTGTATAAGTTAAATAAGCATGGAATTTCTGGAAAGCTCTTAAAATAAATAGAAGCATTTTTAACTAACAGAAAAATGAAAATAGTAATAAATGATACTATTTTTGATTCCTTCCCAGTTAGCAGCTCGGTACCACAGGGTTTTGTTTTAAGGCCATTTCTTTTTCTTATTTATGTAAATGACATTGTTAACTGTGTACAAAATTCAGAAATAAGGCTTTTTCTGATGATACAAGAGTCTACTCTAGTTATTCAAAGATATGTGATAATAGAATCAAATTACAAGATGATCTAAATAGAATTGGTAAATGGGCTAGTG
>JASAMX010032941.1:0-22280 GCA_030248175.1 Microlaimidae sp. YZB2_3
TAAAAGTATTTCGTTTCGGAAATCGGACACCACCTGACCCCCCTCTAGGTTTCAAAATCTTCCACCCCAGTAGACCCCCCTAGAAAGCTAGGGGAGTTCGAGTTCCCCTAGTCCCCCCTAGATTTTGAAATTTCATTAGATTAAACCCCCCCCCTAGCGTTTTGACCGTGTTCATCTATGGTTCTCAGTCAAAAAATCATCATTTTCAAAAATTTAAAAACCTATCATTATCTCCAGACAGTTTTCTTTAATTTAATAAGCTTCTACTTGTTGTTCAACGTGTAACTGGCAAAAAGTTACAGCTAAAATGCCAAATGGTATCAAAATGAGCAAAATTGGAGAAAAAAGTGCATTTAATTTCGGCACTTTTTAAAAGGACCCCTTAATCGAGTTTAAGTGCAGCGCTATGACCCCTACACATTTCAACGTTGTATTTTAACTATTTACAACTACAATTTAACACCCGACTACTTAATACAACCCGTTTTTACCTACAACAATATGTGTGCCGAAATTAAACTATTTTATTTTATAATGATTGCTCACCACAAACTCAATGTAGAACCACGGCGACTGAAAATTCGGAAAATAAACCAAATTTTACCAAGACAGTTTAATTTTTAAACCAATTTATTGCGTAATCATGAAATGCCCATGTTCTAAAAACGAGTAACAATTTTATTTTTTATAAATCACACAATTTCACATGAAAATATCATAACAAATAAAAAACTCACGACAGTCATCTACATATAATTAGCTCTCATTTGAGCTATCAAACGTCGTATTCCGTCCAGGATTATCAAAGATATAGTCCAAAATCAAAAATGCCCAATTTGGAAAAGTGCCGAAATGAAATGCACTACCCTATATTTCAAATTAAATGAAAAATAGAAAAATTTAAACTAAAATTAAACATTAGGAAAAATAAACGTTAAATTGCTGTGTTGTGTATAGATAAAATGTTTTGAAAGTGTAAATAAAAAAACGCTTACCATTTGGCTAGCCCAGTGCGCCAAAACTCTATTAACTCCATCGTCAGGATCGAGACGAAGATGTTGGCAAATTTTTATGGCCAACGGCCACTGTGACCTTGCGATTACTCGATCTACCAAAGAAGGAATGCTTAGCACCTTGAGCCTGAAAATAAATTTATGCAGGGGTGTACGAGGATTTTATTTCGGCGGAAGGGGGAAGTGGTATTGGTTTAGAAAAGTAACATAAAAAATATTTTAATGAATGATCAGATAACAGAACTAATATTTTACTATGCTTAGTCTATGCATGGTTTAATTCTACTGTATCATCATTTCATTTTTCTTTTTTTTTATCAACAACATCAAATTTGCGACTTAATCGTCGCCAACATAACTATAATTTTAAAGATACCCCAAAAAATTAGGAGTGTGTGGACGTGATCTCCAGCAGGGTAAAGAACAAGAAGTAAAAGAATGTTTTTAAGTAAATTATAATATTATGTGTGTGTGTATCTATGTTATTTATTTCTTAATTTAACTGTAGCAAATTTTGGATATTTTTTATTGTTTATTACTTATTAGCCTATTCCGGCGGGCGATTTTTTTGCAATATTTTTTTAGTTTTATGAATTATTTTAGTTTTATTATTTTAATAATTTAAGACCATGAAAAATTATGTTAATTAGAATTTGGAACACCACTACACTAATTTTTCATGGTCTTAAATTATTAAAATAATAAAACTAAAATAATTCATAAAACTAAAAAAATATTGCAAAAAAATCGCCCACCGGAATAGGCTAATAAGTAATAAACAATAAAAAATATCCAAACTTTGCTACAGTTAAATTAAGAAATAAATAACATAGATACACACACACATAATATTATAATTTACTTAAAAACATTCTTTTACTTCTTGTTCTTTACCCTGCTGGAGATCACGTCCACACACTCCTAATTTTTTGGGGTATCTTTAAAATTATAGTTATGTTGGCGACGATTAAGTCGCAAATTTGATGTTGTTGATAAAAAAAAGAAAAATGAAATGATGTGATGATACAGTAGAATTAAACTATGCATAGACTAAGCATAGTAAAATATTAGTTCTGTTATCTGATCATTCATTAAAATATTTTTTATGTTACTTTTCTAAACCAATACCACTTCCCCCTTCTGCCGAAATAAAATCCTCGTACACCCCTGCATAAATTTATTTTCAGGCTCAAGGTGCTAAGCATTCCTTCTTTGGTAGATCGAGTAATCGCAAGGTCACAGTGGCCGTTGGCCATAAAAATTTGCCAACATCTTCGTCTCGATCCTGACGATGGAGTTAATAGAGTTTTGGCGCACTGGGCTAGCCAAATGGTAAGCGTTTTTTTTTATTTACACTTTCAAAACATTTTATCTGTACACAACACAGCAATTTAACGTTTATTTTTCCTAATGTTTAATTTTAGTTTAAATTTTTCTATTTTTCATTTAATTTGAAATATAGGGTAGTGCATTTAATTTCGGCACTTTTCCAAATTGGGCATTTTTGATTTTGGACTATATCTTTGATAATCCTGGACGGAATACGACGTTTGATAGCTCAAATGAGAGCTAATTATATGTAGATGACTGTCGTGAGCTTTTTATTTGTTATGTTATGATATTTTCATGTGAAATTGTGTGATTTATAAAAAATAAAATTGTTACTCGTTTTTAGAACATGGGCATTTCATGATTACGCAATAAATTGGTTTAAAAATTAAACTGTCTTGGTAAAATTTGGTCTATTCTCCGAATTTTTAGTCCCCGTGGTTCTACATTGAGTCTGTGGTGAGCAATCATTATAAAATAAAATAGTTTAATTTCGGCACACATATTGTTGTAGGTAAAAACGGGTTGTATTAAGTAGTCGGGTGTTAAATTGTAGTTGTAAATAGTTAAAATACAACGTGGAAATGTGTAGGGGTCATAGCGCTGCACTTAAACTCGATTAAGGGGTCCTTTTAAAAAGTGCCGAAATTAAATGCACTTTTTTCTCCAATTTTGCTCATTTTGATACCATTTGGCATTTTAGCTGTAACTTTTTGCCAGTTACACGTTGAACAACAAGTAGAAGCTTAAATTAAAGAAAACTGTCTGGAGATAATGATAGGTTTTTAAATTTTTGAAAATGATGATTTTTTGACTGAGAAACATAGATGAACACGGTCAAAACGCTAGGGGGGGTGTTTACCCCGGGTAAATGAAATTTCAAAATCTAGGGGGGGGGACCTAGGGGGGTCGAACCCCCCCTAGCTTTCTAGGGGGGTCGACCCGGGGTGGAAGATTTTGAAACCTAGAGGGGGGTCAGGTGGTGTCCGATTTCCGAAACGAAATACTTTTAAACCATTAAATGTTTAATAATAGTTTTTTTATAAGATAATACTACATTTTATTGAATAAAAAGCAATATTTAGGTATAAAAAGGGTGTAAAAACATGAATTTGTGTTAAAAATTCACGTTTTTGCAATAAAATTTAGTATAAAAAAAGTACTTAAAATTTTCTCGAGAGAGGAGGGGGAGGGGTCAGATTTTAAAATCTAGAGGTTGGTCAGGGGTAAAACATTCGAAAATTTGGGGGGAGGGGGGCCCCCTGGATTTTTTTTAGGGGGGGGGCAAAATTTCGAGGCTAGGGGGGGGACCCCACCTACCCCCTACCCCTTGTTCATCTATGCTGAGAAACAATCGATTGTTTGTAAAGTTTCGAAATTAAATGCACACATTGAATTTCGGCAATTTTCCATTTTTTTAAAAACTGATTTAATTAAATAAAAAAAAAACTACTTTCGTACAATGAAACTTTTGTGATGCAACGCAGTATTGTAAAAGCTTCAAAAGGAGCTATCAAACATGAAAATCGGGCCATACAGTGAAAAGTTAGATCGGAAAAACAAAAAAGTGCCGAAATTAAATGCACTACCCTAGTAGTAAGGCCAATATTACTTGACGGTAACTGCTCAACTAAAATATTATATAACGCAATAGGCAACTTGCAGTGGAACTCGGTTTATACATGAAGTATGCAATAAACATAGCGAGTCACCATAATGGATAATTACCGTATCTCCTGCTTATCTTTTGTAGTATGCAGATCAACCGATCGAAAGCGCGCGAAATTTTGATCGGTTGATCTCCATACTACAAAAGATAAGTAGGAGATACGGTAATTATCCATTATGGTGACACTTATGTTTATTGCATAGTTCATGTATAAACCGAGTTCCAGTGCAAGGTGCCAATACAATTAAGTTATATTTATTTTGTAACAGTATAGCTTGTCCCAATTGACACTTAATTTTGAGAGCTTTAGTACCAAATACTAACGTTCAGCTGTGCCACAATCACAAAAAAACTGGTTTACTATCCCAATGTTGTTTATAATTGTTAAAAAGTCGCAATACTGAATTGGAATTCCGTGTTACAGTTTAGATGGTTCGTTTTATGACACCAAACAATTGCCAAACTCTAATTAAAAAAATATAAGTGCATCAGTCAAATTAACTGCAAAAATTTGACGGTTTTTTTCTTTTTAAAAGGACAGCTAAAATTGTGAATTAGGAGAAAGTGTATTCGTGGGTAACCCTTTTAAAGCTGATTCCCTTAAAAATCGCAAACTTTCTGGTAGACTTTCCCTAGATGTCCTAGTATTAGAAAGCCTAAAAATTTTGGTATTTCTGTACCTATAGGATAAAATTTTTCACACTTGTCAACTAAGTTAATTTTGGGTGATTTTTTTTCCAAATTCCCTTCCCCCTTGCCTAATTCTTTAAGGGTCTATCTACAAGTTAGTAAACTTACAGTCTTTAACTTTAATTTTCTGTTGGTGAGCGAGCTCCCAGATTTAAGCTGAAAGTGTTGGGGTAATACACCCGCCGGTATTATTTTTAAATTTAGATTGAAGATCAAAGAAACAAAAGTGGGGATATGCGAACAGACAGCCGCCAGTTGGCAGATATAATTGTTCAGAAATTTAGAGAATATCCTGGAGTTCCATTTGCAGATATTTCTGCAAAAGCTGCAGAATGTGGTTTAAAAGAATTAGCCACTTTGGTAAACCATCATGTTTCTGTTTGCGTTTTTTAGTGTCCATTAATTTGCAAATCGGCAATATGACTAAGTTAAATGATTTTTAAACTAGCCTGTTTTTGTTTCGTGTTTGGTGTTTGAAATTTTTCCTAGTTACAAACATTGAATTTGCATTGTTCTGAATTTAAAATTAAATTACCCAGCAACTTTGCATTTGCAAAATAAAGATTTTTATGATTTGGAACTTTGGGTTACCACAAGCACTATTCCTTTTATAACTCACAGAAGAAAACACTAGGGTCCCTCCAATCACTAATCAAGTAAGGCTGAGACTTCCGAGTTATACAACGACGACCCTTTTTTAATTATTAATTTAGTAATGGGCGGAACTGCGAAACCCCCAGAACCGGAATTGAGCCGTGCTATTCATAAAACTTTTCATTTGGACTGGCTCCATTTTTTATGCAGGCCGGTCTGCGTAAAAACGGTCGCAGTATGTTTTGATTCATCAGAAAGTGAACTGGGTCCGTTTTTATTATTGGAAAGGCTTGTTTTGATCATTGGAAAAGTGGACCGGGTTCGTTTTTATCATCAGAAAGGTCCGTTTTGATCGTTGGAAAAGTGGACTTGGGCCGTTTTTTTTGGACCCAGTCAACTTTCCTATGATCAAAACGGACCCAGTCCAAAGTGGACCAGGTGCAAAAGTTTTATGAATAGCACGGGTGATTTTCCAAAAATCTGGAATAGAAACTGGAACCGGAATTCCAAATTTTGGCCAGAATATGCGGCACCCAAAACCGGAACTGCCCATCACTAATTAATATTGGTAGGGTACAAGATACCTTCGCACTCCTCTCTAACAGTGGCATGCCCAGGATTTCATTTGGGGGGGGTAAATATTAACCCTGAAGGGAGGTCTGGGACGCGGCAGCCCCCAGAAATGGAGGGCCTGGGACTGGGAGGCGAGAGCCCCTAGCGAGGTCAAGGGGCAGAGAGCTCTTGCCAGGGGGTCCGGGGGGCAGAATGCCCCCCAGGGAAGAAAACTTTTAATTTAAGGTGGTAAAATACACTGAATATACAGATATTTTGATTCTGGATGATGTTTATTACAAAATTTAAGGTTTAAGGTTTTTTATCCCTTTACATTTAAAACATGTGTTTAAAACGTCAATAAAAGGTTAATAGTGTTTATAGTAGTTTCATTTAACATGTATGCCCTTAACTATTGAACAGCATAATCAATTTGAAATCAAAAAACTAAGATAAATTGTCAATTTAAACTATAATTGTGAAGCAGGGAAAATTTGGTTTTTTGACTATTAATATGCTTTTGGAAGGCATCAGGAAAATTTCTGTATTAATATTAAAAAAATTTTTTCTTTCCCAAAATTTAAAAATATTTAAGCCCTTACAAAAAAATCCTGCTTTGCCTAATTTTTGGGGGGGAGGGGAGGGCGGGCGGGCGGCCGCCCTCACCCCCGCCCTCCACCTGGGCACACCACTGGTCTCTACCTCAAAACTAACCCACTTTCAAACCAAATACAAGAGCTCAACCAAAAAATCCACAACCAAATCCGCACCAATGCTGCCAAAAAATGGCATTCATATCTGGAGACTTTCAGCCATAAAACCAACTCCTCTAAACTTTGAAAAACCATAAAGTCACTAGATAACAAACAATCACCCACCCCAAATAGCGCAATAAACTTCAATGGAAATTTAATCAACGACCCCAATCCGCAAACAACCCAAAACAACCACCCCAAACAAACCTTTCAAAACACATAAAGAAAATCGAAAATTAATTAGAAACATCAAAAAAATCAATCAAGAACCTAAAAACATCACAATCATAGAAGTAGAAAATGCCATAAAATCAAAACAGCTCCAAAGCTTTTGGTCCAGACAATCTAACCATTTTTTCTACCCTGAAAACCTCAGTCCTCTTGGGATTCAATATCTAACTGATCTGTCCAACTTACCACTAAAAACAAATAGCATGCCTACAATCTGGAAAACGGCAACCATAGTACCACTCATCAAACCTGGAAAGGATCCTCTCATCTCTACTTCTTACAGACCAATTTCACTTCCCAGCTATAAAAGTTTTTGAAAAAATAATCCAGCCAATCCTTCTCCAACATCTCCACCATCACCCAGATCAGCACCGCTTCAATTTTAAACCCAAACACTTAACAACTACTGCTCTCCTTCAACTTACCAATGAAATAGCATATGGTTTCAACCAAAAAGCTCCACCCAAACAAACAATAGTAGCAGCCTTGGACTTTACCAAGGCCTTTGACACCATCAGCATAGACATTTTAATCAGCAAGATAGTAAACATCACACTTCCAGCCTATCTAATCAGATGGCTAAGTGGTTATCTCAGAGACAGAATCAACAATATTTCTTTCAGAGACTCAATCTCCAAACCCAGGATAGTACAAACAGGCGTGCCTCAAGGCTTAGTCATTTCACCATTTCTCTTCAACTTCTACATATCAGATATACTTCCCCCACCTGCCGGCGTCAAAATTGTCTCCTAAGCTGACAACACCACAGTCTACTCCACTGGAAACAAGATAGCCAATATGGAAACAAATCTCACCAACTAAATCAACACCAACACTCTAAATCAATACCTGGATCTCAACCACCTCAAATTATCAGCAGAAAAATCAACAGTTACATTTTTCTCTCCATCTTCACAAGAATACAACTACCACCCAAAGGTAACCATACAAAACCAACTTTTACCGCTCAACGAAAACCCCAAAATCCTAGGTGTCCTTTTCAATCCAAAACTAATCTCCAACAACCACATCACCACCATCAACAACAAGACATCTAGGCGCAATAGCATAGCATCCTCAAAGCCCTAGCTGGTACCAGCTGGGGACAACAAAAAGAAACAATAGTAGCCTCATACAAAGTTATAGGGCGACCCATCCTCAAATATGGGACACCAATATGTCCACCACCTTTTCAAATGCACCAAAAATCCGACAACATTAAAAGTAGAAGACCTATGGTTTCAACCTGCAAAGACAGCATCCTTTTTAGAGGAAATAATCTGAGAAAACTGGCTATGCTAACTAACCAAACCTCTCTAAATCCCATTATCAAAAACTCCAATCAACACAAAACTCAGCCCTCAGGATAGCAACTGTTTGCCACAAAATGGCTTCACTAGGTCATCTTCATCAAGAAACTAAGCTAATACCAATTGAAAACCACACATCTCTCCTTACAACACAGTTTTTTGCCAAGACTATGCAACAGACTCACCCATTCAACAAAATCACAGCAAACAATTCTAGGCCAAGAGAAATGAAACACACCCTCCAATCAAAATATGGTCCAATAGCAGAAAGTTTCTTCAACCAAACTCTCACCGAAAAAGCTATCCAGACTAACATTCACACCTATTTTGTAAAAGAATCTAGTCAACTCCAACCTAATCCTCTACTAAAAAGCAAACCCCATGAAATATACCAAAGTGAATCACACGTTCTAAGAAAATCAAGAACACTCCTGTCACAACTAAGATCCGGATTTTGTCATCATCTAAATTCATACAAATCAAGAATAAACTCTCTAATTAAAAATACATTTCTAAAATGCAACCAGAAACCTCATGATGTCCACCACAACCACCTTTTCAACTGCACAAAAATCCTACCACATTAAAAGTAGAAGACCTATGGCTTCAACCCGCAAAGACAGCAGCATTACTGGAGGAAATCACCAGAGAAAAAACTGCCTATGCTAACTAACTAACTCTAACTCAACTTATTTTTATAATATCAAAGTACACTTAAGATTTCGGTTTCTAGGCTCATAGGTGGGCAGGAGGGTTGTGTTGTACCCTCCAAAACTGTCAACCCCCACCCTAAAATTTGGGGTTACCCTGGCCCGGACATCCCCCTAAAATTTAAGGGGTACTAAAAACACTTAAGATGAAGTATTTGAGGTATCGTATAGCCAAAAAAATTTTTGGGACACCCCCTCTAAATTTTAAGGATTAGGTATATTCCCCCAAAACTCCCGAAGGCTGCCCACCTGTGCCTAGGCTGCATTAAAAATGATTTTTGTGAATAATCTCATTCAGGTTTCTTTTAATAAAAAAGTGTAAGTGGCATTAAATTAAGTCCTGTACTCAAAAACGTAGACCTGCACATATTGTAAACCATAGGTGGACAGCCTCCCAGATTTTGGGTAAGTATACCCGACCCTCCGAATTTGGGGGGTGTCCCTAAAAATTTTTTTTAGGTATACCTTAAATACCCTATTTTTAGCGTTTTTAGTACTGGGAACCACCAAATTTAGGGTGGGGGGGGGGGTGTCGGGGATACCCCCAATTTTTAAGGAGGTGTCAACTATGGTCGGTATTTTTTTTTTGGGGGGGGGGTAATATAACCCTCCAGTGGCGTAGCCAGGGTAAGGGAGGCCGCCCCCCCCCCAAATTTGGCAAAGCTGGATTTTTTTGTTAGGGGGACCCTTACGCTTTTTAAATTTTGGGAGAGAAAAAAGTTTTTTTTTAATATTAATACAGAAGCTTTCCTGATGCCTTCCAAAGGCATATTAATGGTTTAAAAACAAAAATTTCCCCGCTACGCGGGTAGTTTATATTGACAATTTATCTTAGTTTTTCAATTCTAAATCGATTATCCCATTCAGTAGTTAAGGCATACATGTTTAATAAAACTGCTATAAACAATATTATCCTTTTATTAATGTTTTAAACACATGTTTTAAATGTATAGTATAAGTATAAAAAAACCTTAAATTTTTTAATAATTCTGGAATTAAAATTTCTAGTGTATTTTAGCGCATTAAATGAAAAATTTTCATCCCCGCGGGGCATTCAGCCCCCCGGACCCCCCTGACTGAATTTTTAAGATCACACAAAATTATGTAGAAATTAGGTAAAAAAACAAAAGTAAAATATATGTTCAAACGATCACCAGGGAACGATTTTTAAATTGTTTTTAGATATATTTTAACAAATTTTCGCCTCCGGTGGCTGGGGGAACACCTCCCAGACCCCCTGACCGACGCTTCGCGTCGGCTGGCGCCGCTACGCGGCACCGCCCCCCCCAAATGAAATCCTGGCTACGCCGCTGTAAACCTCCAACCCTTCCCTGCCCACCTATGATTGTAACCATTTATCGGCAAGTTGGTTCGGAGTGGGGCAAGGTTAAACCCGGATTTAGGGAGAAGGGGTTAAAAAATAAGACACATTTTACCCATATCGTTTTTTTTTTTTTGAAGTGGATTTTACCCATATCATTTTTCGATTTTGAAGGAAAAATAGGTTAAAAAAACGCTAAACTTGAGTGAAAAATTCTTTTTTATTGCATGGTTAAGCTTTTTATTGCTTAAAACACTCATTTTGACTTCAAAACTTAAGCTTGGAGGCATTAGAAGTTATTTTAAAAACATTTTTCCTCATTTTTTTCAAAATTGGGGGGTTAACTTGTTGGCCCCCTCCCACTTCTGAGTGGGGCGTTAAACCCCCATTTCAGAATTTGGGGGGTAATCCCCCTAACTCTCCCCAGTGCCCATGTATGATTGTAGCTGCAGGACTGGTATTTATAAAACAAAAATGATTCAATGTATTCTTTTTAAAATAATTTTAGTTATTGGAATACGAGCCACAATTAGTTCGACAGGTAAATATGCTGTTGAAATTAGAAAAATCTCAACTTGCACTTCACACCGCTACGCAAAGTGGAGATCCAGAATTAAGTAATTTTTCTTGAATCTTTATAAAATTAAAATTTTAGCGCTTAAAAATTTAGGAACAGAATAAATTAGAACATGTTTTACTAAATACAAATTATTAAATCACTAAAGCAAAATATCCATGGTAAATATGCTATTGTTGTTTATAGAAAACCATCATGGTTTCAGTATAGTAATGCTTTGAATCTTTTTTTAGTATATTTTGTAATATTACAACTAAAGAAAACAACTGAAAAAGGAGACCTAGTGCTAACACTGCAAAAATACCCCTCCGCTTTTGCTCTTTACAAAGAGTATTGCAGGGAAGATCAGCCGGAGCACCTCAAAGCCCTTTGCAGACAGAAGAGTGACTTTGTGGGTGAAGCCCTCTGCTATCTTCAAGACTCGACCACAGCTTCGGTATTCGATTTTGTCTGCATAATTTTAATTTGGCATTGTTAATTGCTCATGTAATACGGTAATACGGTAGTATTACTAAATAAAATTGAAGAATAATTATACAAAATCCTTTTATTGTATCTTAAAAAATCAGAAATATGCCAGTTAACCAACGTTTGTTTGCAGAATGCACCTGGTGGTTAATTTATTTAATAATTATGTTTATTTGGTAGCACAAAAAATTTAAACTACGATAATTTTAGTTAAAAAATATGGATTTTTTTTTGTTTTTAGTTATTTGATGTGAGAGATAAACAAGAGCACTTGTCTAAGGCGGAGCAGTGTTTTAGTAATGCCAAGGAAGACTTTTATGCTCAACAACTCAACGATCAAATTAAAATTCTTAAACACCAAGTGAGTTTTGGTTTTATATTTGTAAGCTTATTAAATTTTAGCTTATTTTGATTTTTGTAGGTAGCAGAGTTATTATTTATTAAGGGTTTATACTTTGCTTAACGTTGGTGATAAAATATACAAGTTTATTTTTTCAGTCGAATGGAGGCAACAGAGATAATTTAGTAATCTATTGCCTGTTGTTACATAAATGTTTTTTATTATGTAATATTATGTTGTCACATAAATTTACATAAATATTATTGTTAAAAAAATTAAAATAACAAAATTTTTCTGTTCTAATTTTAAATGATAATTGTACTTTTGCTTATAATCGACTAAAGGTAAAAAACAATAATTTGTTGACTAACTTTTAATTTTTAGGCTGAATTTGAAGAGAAATTTGGGCAACCAGTTGTGGACCTTTCGCTTAGAGACACAATAATTTGTTTAATCGAAAAAGGAGAAAATCAAAAGGCGGAGCAATTAAAAAAAGATTTGCGAGTTTCAGATAAACAGTAAGTCTTTGTGCTTTAATCTAAAGCAATTGTAACACGCAAAACAAAATTGTGCAAAACAATTCCGTGTAGTGAATCCATAGGTTGTTGTTTTTGTTGCATTACCTGAAACTTATCTTCCCTATGCAGATTATGCAAAGGACAGGCGCTAAAACAAGCCAGGAGGGGCGAAAAAATTTCGCCTCTATAGTTAAGACTCTTCGTCCAACATTAATAACGATGTTGGCAACCTTTACCGCTAGAGTGTTCACTGCATGGAGTGTTCACCCATTCCGAGGTCTTCGCCTAAAGTATTTTTTAAGTCACCTGATATTGACGATTCATAGTTAAATCGTTTATCGAGTAAGTATATCCGGCACCCAGCACGATATTTACTGTAATCAATGGTGATGTGCGGTTTTGTAGTATTTATCGTGCTGAATTCCGGCTATACTTACATGTTAAATGATAAGATGAGCGGTTTAACTACGATGTGTCTATTGATCTTACTAGGGTAATGCATGTAATTTCGGCACTTTTTGGACATTTTTAAAACCGTTTTTTTGACCATAACTTTTTTTCACCTTTGTTTGATCAAAAAGTTTTATATTACAAAATTGTGTATTTTCTTATTCTGAACACATTGATATGCATAACAATCAACATCTACGTAAATTTCGTTTATAAGGGACAATATCGAATGGTAGACAATATCGAACGACAATATACTACAGCCAGCGAAAAAATTGGTAGATGATGTTATGACTGTCCTTTTTTCGCCCATTCATCTAGTTTCTAACGAGCTATCAATCACTTTTCAATTCAAATTTGGGACCAAGTTATGATAAGATATGTAATCAAAACTTGAAAAAGTGGCGAAATTAAATGCATGACCCTATTTAACGTCGTACATGGGCAACATCATAGGTGTTCGTGCAAAGCCTGTGGTACAAACTCCACACACACACAATAGAGCTGTATTTGTCCACTGGTTTGCCAGATGGAAAACTGCCATGTGTGGCCGACGTACCATGCCAAGCTGGATACCTTTTTCTAGCCATGCCAAGCTGGATTTATTTCTATGAGAGAAAAGATCCAGCAACCAGATGGTACCCGTAGTCCCGTTGGGTGCTTCTTGAAGGTAAGCACGGTCCTGATGGCTTAATGGCACGTTTCCAAAGTTTTCCGTAGGGAGAAAGGGGGGAGTGGGTAAGGGTCAGAGGACAGTATACCCTCCTTATAGATGTTTTGGTCAGGTCTGCTATGGGGGGGTCCACCCCATACATGGGCAAGTTGGTCCGGAGTGGGGGGGTTAAACCCCAAATTAGGTGGGGGGGTTAAAATCCGAGAAACGCAAAATACCCATATCGTTTTTTTTCTGGAGTGCATTTTACCCATATCGTTTTTCGATTTTGAAGGAAAAATAGGTTAAAAACACTAATTTTAGGTCAAAAAGCCCTTTTTATTGCATTTTTGAGCTTTTTATTGCTTAAAACATTCATTTTGACCTCAAAACTTAAGTTTGGAGGCAGTTAGAAGTCATTTTAAAGACATTTTTTTTCTTCATTTTTCCAAAATTGGGGGGGTTAACTTTTTCTCCCCCCCCACTTCTGAGTGGGGGGGGGTTAAACCCCACTTCTCAGAATTTGGGGGGGTTAACCCCCCCCCCAACCCCCCCCGTGCCCATGTATGGTCCACCCCGGGTGAAACGCCAAAATTTTTTAGGATGTTCAGGGGGTCCGGACCCCCCTGGCTTTTTAGGGTGGTCGACCATGGGTGCGAGATTTCAAATTTAGGGGGGAGTCAGGAGGTGCGATTTTTAACAGTTTTTTAAATCAATAATTTAAGTGTTTTTAGGTCTAATATTGAATTTTATATACTAAAACAGCCTATTTAAGGTCTTTCCGGACAGTTTTCAATAAAAAACCAGTGGAAATATAGAACAAAAATTATTTTTTTGTTTCCATAAAATATATTTATTACTTATTGTAATTATAAAGAATTATAATATTTGAAAATATATATACCAACGACGAAAATTCGAATAAGCGGCGAAAAGTAGGAAAAAAATGCGGTTTAAATATTTACCAATAATTTTTTTTGTTTTGATTCATTTAAAAAATTATAATAAATATAAAATAAATATTAATATTAAATAAAAAATGTGGCAATGAAAATATGTTCACAATGGGAATCGATCCCTCGACCTTAAAAATTTGAGCCCTAGGCGTTACCGACGGCGCCAGATGTCTATTTGCTTAGCTTTTCTAAAAAAGGTGTAAAAACCCACGGCCATTATTAAATCTAAAATATGCACACACAACAGATTAACAGCACGAGAGCTATTATTGTAGTGTAAAAATCATAATATATTCTGCGCCAGATGTCTATTTGCTTAACTTTCTAAAAAGCCAAGGGGGTCCGGACCCATCCTTGGAACCCTTTAAATTTCATCAAATTAAATTAAATCCACATTTTTTTTAAATCGTCGCAATTTTTTAGAAATTAACCCCTATTTTTCACGGAAAATCGTATATTAAACCATAAATACAGAAATACTTCCATTAATTTTTTTGCTCCATCAAAAAAGGTAACAAGTTTTCTGTTTTGAAAAGTTGTTTTTTTTTAATAAATGCTGAGTAGTGAATATTTTTAAGGGTTTTAAAAAACTCATTGCAATTTGATTTTCATGTGAATTATTTCAACTACTACAAATAATAAATGAATGTGCGCTTTATAATTGTGGTATTTCTGCCTTTAGGTTACATAAACTATTATGGAGTATTTTGTTTTTGCCGAGATTTTCGTATGCCAAAAATGGCGATTTTTCATACTTAAAGAACTGTAGAGAAAACCTAAGCCTATACAACGGTTATTAAACACTTTTTAAACTAGAAAACCGTATTTTTAACAAGTAATTAAAAAAATATAATTAAATTGGTCGGGAGGGGGTCAGCACTCAGGGGTCGGCCGGACCGCTCTCGCGCTTTGGGCGGAGGGGGGCCCCTAGAGTTTTCTGGGGGGAGTGGACCCCTCTGTCCCCCAGACCGTTGTATGCAGTCCTATTCCCAGAGGTGACTCTTCCGCTTAGATGCCCATTTGGCGTCCCTACCTCGTCTCACTAGTAACCCTAGCTTTTCATCTAACTCAAAAATTTGTCTTTTTTGGTAAATTTAAACCAATAAATGCACATGGATGTTGTTTTACTTTTTTGAGTTGTAACCCTTGTAACTAGGTTTTTTTTATTATGCCAAATAGACACCACTGGCACCTAGAAGTCACTTGGCCCCTGGAATTTTGGGCCTTGGCGCCAGCCTGGGGCCTAGATTTTTGGCTAGACACATATTTTTTACAGCTTTTTTTAGAAAAATAAACACAAAAAGGAAGCAAAATTTCTAAAGTTTTAAAATAAATTTCTAAAATTTTTCATGGGCAGTTTTTGAGGCGTAGCGGGGGGTTGTTTGGGGGTGTTAAAAATTTATTTATTTTTCTTGTGGCATATAGGTAATACTGCTAATTAATTATATTTTTTTAACCCTGAGAAATGTCATTTAAATAAAATCTTAAAAAACTAATTAATAAAGTTAAGTTTTGATCAAAACCTAAAATTACCCCTCAATAAATTCATTGCTAAAAAATTATTGACTTTTAAAATCATTATCTAATCATTATATTGCAAAATTTTTTTGAAATTTTTCTGATTATTGCTAACCGTTTTTATATGTTTCACTTAAAAAACTATCATTTTTGTGTGGTTTGAAATCCATAGATTTTTAATTTAGTGTAATAGTTTATTCAAGTATTCCTATTAAAGTTTTAATTCATCAAACAAACAACAATTTTAAAATGAGAATTAAAATATAAAAAAAAATAAAGAAATTTAGCAAAAACATGAAGAAAAAATAATGTAAACGAGCCTGTTTAAAAAATCCATATAAATTTAACCAACTGTACCAAGCAAAAATTGCTTTCTGGTGGAGCACCTTCATATTAAAATTGTGCCAGCCAAGCCAAACCCAAATTATTTTATAATTTTCTAGGTCTCTGTGCCCATGTTTTCTTTTTTAATTATGATCCTTTGGCAAAATTTTACGCATTTAGAAGTTGAGCATTGAAGAAAGATATTTTTTTAAGATTTTTAGCATATAAAACAAAAAGTTGACTTCAAAGTCATCGAAAAATATATATGGTACTAAAAAAATATTATATTAGCACCCTTTGCTGACATAAAAAAAATTTATGTTGTTGGCGCGTAGATTTCTGCGCTGGCGCCTAAAATTTGGAGGCTAGGCACCAGCTGGCGCCTAGGCGCTGGCGAAAAAAAAACCCAGTTACAAGGGTTAATACAATGATAAAAAGTAAAACAAACATTCATGACATTTTATTGTGTTAAATTTACCAAAAAAGACAAATTTTTGAGTTAGATGGGAAAGGTTAGGGTTACTAGTGAGACGGGAAAGGGGAGGGTATGCTAAAAATGGGCATCTAAGCGGAAAAGAGTCACCTCTTGGGGATAGGATGGCATAGATGGTTTTTTCTTGGGGGGACAGAGGGGTCCACTCCCCCCAGAAAACTCTAGGGGCCACCCCTCCTGCCCAAAGCCCGAGAGCGGTCCGGCCTGACCCCCTAGAAACTAACCCCTCCGACAAATTTGGAATTCTGTTTAATTACTGTTAAAACAGTTTTTTAGTTTAAAACAGTGTTTAAATACCGTTTTTAGGCTTAAGGTCTCTGCAAAAGTTCTAGTCTGAAAAATCGCGATTTTTGTGACCGGTCGAAATCTCGCAAAAACAAATATCTCCATAAAAAAATTGATATGGGTGTTAAAAAGGCAGAAACAACCACAATTATAAAGCACATTAATTTGATTATTGTAGTAGTTGAAATAATTCATATTTAAAAAATCAATTGCAACGAAAAATTTTTTTAAAACCCTTAAAAATATTCCGCTCTGAGCATTTATTAAAAAAATGTTTTTCCAGATGGACAGGAACTGTACCCTTAGCGTACAAAAAAATTAATGAAGGTATTTTTGTATTTATGGTTTAATATCAATTTTTCCGTGAAAAATCGGGTTAATTTCTAAAAAATTGGAGCGATTTAAAAAATGTGGAATTAATTAAAGCTCAAATATATGTTTTTATTGAAATATATTATGATTTTTACACTACAATAATAGCTCTCGTGCTGTTAAACTGTGTGTAATATTTTAAATTTAATAATGGCCATAGGTTTACACCTTTTTCAGAAAAGCTAAGCAAATAGACATCTGGCGCCGTCGGCCTAGGCTACAAATTTTTAAGATTCAAGGAATCGATTCCCCATTGTGAACATATTTTCCGTCCACATTTTTTATTAATATTTAATATTTATTTTCTTGTTTTTATTATAATTTTTTAAATGAATAGAAACGAAAAAAATTATTGGTAAATATTTAAACCGCATTTTTTCCTACTTTTCGCCGCTTATTGAATTTTTATCATCATTTAGTATATATTTTCAAATATTATAAATTATATAATTTGCAAATAAGTAATAAATATATTTATGAACAAAAAATAATTTTGTTCTATATTTTCACTGGTTTTTTATTGAAAACTGTCCCGGAGAGACCTAAATAGCTTAGTATATAAAATTCAATATTAGACCTAAAAACACTTTAAATTATATTTAAAAAACGTTAAAATCGCACCTCCGACTCCCCAATTTGAAAATCGCAGCCCGGGGACCACCCACAAAAAAGCCAAGAGTACGGGACCCGAACCCAAAAAAGCGTCCGCCCCAGGGCACGGGGGGTGGGGGGGGGGGGGAACCCCCCAGGAGAAGGGGGAACCCCCCCCCGCTCGTTGAGCGACCCCCCCGTTGAAAAAAAAATGAAAAAAAATGTTTAAAATGGCTTCTAACTGCCTGGAAACTTTAGTTTTGAGGTCAAAAATAAATGTTTCATTGAGATAAAAGCAAAAAAAAGCTCAAAAATGCAAAATAAAAAGGGCTTTTTGACCTAAAATTAGTGTTTTTAACCTATTTTTGCTTTCAAAATCGAAAAACGATATGGGTAAAATGCACTCCAGAAAAAAAACGATATAAGGGTATTTTGCGTTTACCTCAGGAGTTTAACCCCCCCACCTTAATTTGGGGTTTAACCCCCCCACTCCCGGACCCCAAATTTGCCCATGTATGGGGTGGACCCCCCCATAGCAGACCTGACCAAAACATCTTAAGGAGGGGTATACTGTCCTCTGACCCTTACCCACTCCCCCCTTTCTCCCTACGGAAAACTTTGGAAACGTGCCATTAAGCCATCAGGAACCATGCTTACCTTCAAGAAGCACCCAACGGGACTACGGGTACCATCTGGTTGCTGGATCTTTTCTCTCAGAAATAAATCCAGCTTGGCATGGCTAGAAAAAGGTATCCAGCTTGGCATGGTACGTCGGCCACACATGGCAGTTTTCCATCTGGCAAACCAGTGGACAAATACAGCTCTATTGTGTGTGTGTGTGTGGAGTTTGTACCATAGGCTTTGCAGGAACACCTATGATGTTGCCCATGTACGACGTTAAATAGGGTCATGCATTTAATTTCGGCACTTTTTCAAGTTTTGATTACATATCTTATCATAACTTGGTCCCAAATTTGAATTGAAAAGTGATTGATAGTTCGTTAGAAACTAGATGAATGGGCGAAAAAAGGACAGTCATAACATCATCTACCAATTTTTTCGTTGGCTGTAGTATATTGTCGTTCGATATTGTCTACCGTTCGATATTGTCCCTTATAAACGAAATTTACGTAGATGTTGATTGTTATGCATATCAATGTGTTCAGAATAAGAAAAATACACAATTTTGTAATATAAAACTTTTCGATTGAACAAAGGTGAAAAAAAAGTTATGGTCAAAAAAACGGTTTTAAAAATGTCCAAAAAGTACCGAAAATGACATGCATTACCCTAGTAAGATAAATAGACACATCGTAGTTAAACCGCTCATCTTATCTTTTAACATGTTAGTATAGCCGGATTTCAGCACGATAAAAATACTACAAAACCGCACATCCACCCATTGATTACAGTAAATATAATGCTGGGTGCCAGATATACTTATTCGATAAACGATTTAACTATGAATCGTCAATATCAGGTGACTTAAAAAATCCTTTAGGCGAAGACCCGGAATGGGTGAACACTCCATGCAGTGAACACTCTAGCGGTAAAGGTTGCCAACATAGTTATTAATGTTGGACGAAGAGTCTTAACTATAGAGGCGAAATTTTTTCGCCCCTCCTGGCTTGTTTTGGCGCCGGCCCTGGCCTTTGCACAATCGGCATAGGGGAAATAAGTTTCAGGTTATACAACAAAAACAACAACCTATGGATTCACTACACGGAATTGTTTTGCACAATTTTGTTTTGCGTGTTACAATTGCTTTAGATTAAAGCGCCAAAGACTTACTGTTTATCTGAAACTCGCAAATCTTTTTTTAATTGCTCCGCCTTTTGATTTTCTCCTTTTTCGATTAAACAAATTATTGTGTCTCTAAGCGAAAGGTCCACAACTGGTTGCCCAAATTTCTCTTCAAATTCAGCCTAAAAATTAAAAGTTAGTCAACAAATTATTGTTTTTTACCTTTAGTCGATTATAAGCAAAAGTACAATTATCATTTAAAATTAGAACAGAAAAATTTTGTTATTTTAATTTTTTTAACAATAATATTTATGTAAATTTATGTGACAACATAATATTACATAATAAAAAACATTTATGTAACAACAGGCAATAGATTACTAAATTATCTCTGTTGCCTCCATTCGACTGAAAAAATAAACTTGTATATTTTATCACCAACGTTAAGTAAAGTATAAACCCTTAATAAATAATAACTCTGCTACCTACAAAAATCAAAATAAGCTAAAATTTAATAAGCTTACAAATATAAAACCAAAACTCACTTGGTGTTTAGATTTTTAATTTGATCGTTGAGTTGTTGAGCATAAAAAGTCTTCCTTGGCATTACTAAAACACTGCTCCGCCTTAGACAAGTGCTCTTGTTTATCTCTCACATCAAATAACTAAGAACAAAAAAAAATCCATATTTTTTAACTAAAATTATCGTAGTTTAAATTTTTTGTGCTACCAAATAAACATAATTATTAAATAAATTAACCACCAGGTGCATTCTGCAAACAAACGTTGGTTAACTGGCATATTTCTGATTTTTTAAGATACAATAAAAGGATTTTGTATAATTATTCTTCAATTTTATTTAGTAATACTACCGTATTACATGAGCAATTAACAATGCCAAATTAAAATTATGCAGACAAAATCGAATACCGAAGCTGTGGTCGAGTCTTGAAGATAGCAGAGGGCTTCACCCACAAAGTCACTCTTCTGTCTGCAAAGGGCTTTGAGGTGCTCCGGCTGATCTTCCCTGCAATACTCTTTGTAAAGAGCAAAAGCGGAGGGGTATTTTTGCAGTGTTAGCACTAGGTCTCCTTTTTCAGTTGTTTTCTTTAGTTGTAATATTACAAAATATACTAAAAAAAGATTCAAAGCATTACTATACTGAAACCATGATGGTTTTCTATAAACAACAATAGCATATTTACCATGGATATTTTGCTTTAGTGATGTAATGATTTGCATTTAGTAAAACATGTTCTAATTTATTCTGTTCCTAAATTTTTAAGCGCTAAAATTTTAATTTTATAAAGATTCAAGAAAAATTACTTAATTCTGGATCTCCACTTTGCGTAGCGGTGTGAAGTGCAAGTTGAGATTTTTCTAATTTCAACAGCATATTTACCTGTCGAACTAATTGTGGCTCGTATTCCAATAACTAAAATTATTTTAAAAAGAATACATTGAATCATTTTTGTTTTATAAATGCCAGTCCTGCAGCTACAATCATGCATGGGCACTGGGGAGAGTTAGGGGGATTACCCCCCCCCCCCAAATTCTGAAATGGGGGTTTAACGCCCCACTCAGAAGTGGGAGGGGGCCAACAAGTTAACCCCCCCCCCCAATTTTGAAAAAAATGAGGAAAAAAATGTTTTTAAAATAACTTCTAATGCCTCCAAGCTTAAGTTTTGAAGTCAAAATGAGTGTTTTAAGCAATAAAAAGCTTAACCATGCAATAAAAAAGAATTTTTCACTCAAGTTTAGCGTTTTTTTAACCTATTTTTCCTTCAAAATCGAAAAATGATATGGGTAAAATCCACTTCAAAAAAAAAAAAACGATATGGGTAAAATGTGTCTTATTTTTTTAACCCTTTCTCCCTAATTCCGGGTTTAACCTTGCCCCACTCCGAACCAACTTGCCGATAAATGGTTACAATCATAGGTGGGCAGGGAAAGGGTTGGAGGTTTACCAGCGGCGTAGCCAGGATTTCATTTGGGGGGGGCGGTGCCGCGTAGCGGCGCCAGCCGACGCGAAGCGTCGGTCAGGGGGTCTGGGGGGTGTCCCCCCAGCCGCCAGAGCCGAAAATATTTTTTTAATATATACTAAAAACTACTTAAAAATCGTCCCCTGGTGATCGCGTAAACATATACTTCACTTTTGTGTTTTTACCTAATTTCTATACAATTTTGTCTGATCTTCAAAATTCAGTCAGGAGGGGTCCGGGGGGCTGAAGTTGCCCCGCGGGATCGGAAAACTTTTCATTTAATGCGCTAAAATACACTAGAAATTTTAATTCCAGAATTATTAAAAAATTTAAGGTTTTTTTATACTATACTATACATTTAAAACATGTGTTTAAAACATTAATAAAAAGGATAATATTGTTTATAGCAGTTTTATTAAACATGTATGCCTTAACTACTGAATGGGATAATCGATTTAGAATTGAAAAACTAAGATAAATTGTCAATATAAACTACCCGCGTAGCGGGGAAATTTTTGTTTTTAAACCATTAATATGCCTTTGGAAAGTTCCAGGAAAGTTTCTGTATTAATATTAAAAATTTTTTTCTCCCAAAATTTAAAAAATGTAACGGTCCCCCCTTATGAAAAAATCCGGCTTCACCGGATTTCGGGGGTGGCGGCTGCCCCCCTGCCCCCCTGGCTACGCCACTGGAGGGTTGTGCTGCCCCCCCCCCAAAAAAAAAATACCGACCATAGTTGACACCTCCTTAAAAATTGGGGGTACCTGCCACACACCCCCCCCCACCCTAAATTTGGTGGTTCCCAGTACTAAAAACGCTAAAAATAGGGTATTTAA
>JASAMX010032942.1:0-15634 GCA_030248175.1 Microlaimidae sp. YZB2_3
TCTTAGAGTGTCGGACCCGTAGGATCCTCGGATCCTCAGATCCTCGGACCCGTAGGATCGAGTCTTTCGCAGGCAATATTTTTAACGTCGAAAAAAACATTTTTTTTAATTTTTAACTTTTTAATTAAAAAAGTATTCGTTATTCAAGATACGCTAAATGAAAAATGAAGAAATAGGATATTTTTGGTAGTGAATTTTATCATGGGTGGTGCGGGAGCGCCCGGGGGCGATTTAGCCCCGTGGCGCCGCGCCAACCATTATTAGAGAACGTGGGTAAATTTTGAAATTCAGAACCTTCTTCTTCTTCTTCTTCGTCTTCTTCTTCTTCTTATTATTATTATTATTATCATTATCATTATTATTATTATTATTATTATTATTATTATTATTATTATTATTATTATTATTATTATTATTATTATTATTATTATTATTATTATTATTATTATTATTATTATTATTATTATTATTATTATTATTATTATTATTATTATTATTATTATTATTATTATTATTATTATTATTATTATTATTATTATTATTATTATTATTATTATTATTATTATTATTATTATTATTATTATTATTATTATTATTATTATTATTATTATTATTATTATTATTATTATTATTATTATTATTATTATTATTATTATTATTATTATTATTATTATTATTATTATTATTATTATTATTATTATTATTATTATTATTATTATTATTATTATTATTATTATTATTATTATTATTATTATTATTATTATTATTATTATTATTATTATTATTATTATTATTATTATTATTATTATTATTATTATTATTATTATTATTATTATTATTATTATTATTTTTATTTTTATTATTATTATTATTATTAATCCAACGCTCATATATTAAAGATTTTATTCCTGCATAACTACTGCTCTAAAAGAATGAAACATTGATTCATAGGGAAGTTAAAAGGTCTACGCAACTTTCTTATCAGCTACTTCTTTAAATGTTTTCAATAATGATATATTGATAAAATTATAGGTTAAAATATGAGCAAAAATATCTACTGACCGCAAAATAAAAGTTTTTTCGCGACAATAAAAAAATCCACGAAGTCTAAAAAAACAGCAGATCGCTCCACAGCTGTCCGCGATTGGTTTATTTTTTCCGCGATCGCTTCAGTACCGTCTAGCGTCAAGAATGAACAACAAAAAGAAAAATTCTTTTGTTTTAGAATTGTTAATTTATGCTTCCTGTGAAAGTGGCAGAAGGCGAAAAGCCCTGCGGCGACGCATTAATCATAATGAAAATATCATGGGTGTCGCGGCATGGCCGACACTCAGCCCCGTGGCGCCGCACCAACCATAATTAGAGAATGTGGTAAATTTTGAATTTATAACCTTATTCTTCTTCTTCTTATTATTATTAATATTATTATTATTATTCCAACGCTCCATCCTTAAAAGCGATATTCCTCATTCGATACTGATTGATCAAAAATAAACATGGGCTCATTAGAAAGAAGAAGGAATTACGCAACTTTCTTAGGAAGCACTTTTTTCATTTAGGTCCTTGTTATCGATTTATTGATCAAAATAAAAAATTTGAAAAATAGACAAATAAAAAATCCTAACCGCACAATAACAGCCTTTTGGCAACAATAAGGATTGTACAGAGCAGACAACCAACATCCCCTCATAGAAACCGCACAAAAAAAGCAGACGGGTTTTAATTGGTGGCAGAAACGGAACCAGTTCCCAGCGCCATCTGCTTCAACCGCGCGGAAAACGGCAAAAACAACAGAGTACTTTTTTTAATTCTTGTATAACTGATGACAAAATTAATTCAAAGTTTTATTTATTAAAAAATAATAATAAGCGTCGGTGGCGCGGGAGCGCCACGCGCCGGTAATTATCGGTGGTGCGGGGTGCCACACTGCAATTTAACCCACGGCACCGCGCCAACTATACTTAGAGAACGTGAGTAAATTTTGTAATTCATGTTCATCATCTTCTTTTTATTATTATTATTTTTACTTTAAAAACTATAATTGCAATCATTGGCGCACGGCATCGCGCCAACTATATTTAGAGAACGTAGATAAACTTTGCCTGGAGCGCAACTGCACCGCACTAACTATAATTAAACAACGTGGGTAAATTTTGTAATTTAAATTTATCTTCTTCTTATTATTATTTTTTATTTAAAAAAATATATCTCGGCACCGGAATGATTATAAACACATGTCATTGCGCACTTAACTATAGTTTATTAGGCTATTTTTTTAATTTAATTTAATTCAAAAAAGTGGTAGACTAGCCTTGAAAAGTGCTCTAAGAATAGAGCAGGAAAAAGGGGCGATTTTTCCCCGGACGTATGTTTAGACAGAAAAGATGTGGACTACTCTGAGATGGAGATTATGTGGACTATAGAAAGTTTGCATTTGGTTTGACCAGCTGCTCACTAAATAAAAATTTCTCCCATATGATAATGATTTGTTTAACTGCGCAGTGAAAGTTAGCTTATTTTTAAGGCTCCGCTTAAGCTTAGGGACACGCACGCATAGATTTAATATGACGGCACTGACTATGACGGCGGATATGACGGCATTATAAATTCTCGTATTTTTTTCGCTTCCGTCGATTATGCACCAACATAAAATACACCGGGTAATTTAACAACTTTTTGCGCCCTTTTTGGGGCAAATAACGATCTTTTTGGTCCACTTTTTATAATCCGAAAACAGGCCTTGAGTGCCATGAGAGAGATAATGTACAAATTCAAGCATGAACATCTTAAGATGTTGCAGTTGTTTTTTAGAGTTTTTTAACTGTTCCATTACATTTATATGCCAAAAAAAATTTTCAACGGTAGACCAAGTTTTAGGTTTTTTTCTATTTCGAAATGAAAAAAAACAACAACAACATATTTTTTTTGTGTAAGGTGAAGAAACCTAAAGGGTTTACTCCATTTTCACACGGTGTTTTTTTTAACTGTAAACGGATCAAGACGATATTTTAAAAATCTTTTCAACGAGTTTTTTTTAAGTTATACACTAAATACTTTTCGAAAATATTGAGTGAAAGACTGGCAATAAAATATTATTTGACTTTCGTAAAAAACTTTAACTTTTGTTCCATTTCTAATGGTTAATTTTAAAGATCAGAAACAATAAAATTTTTAAAAAAATATTTTAGATATTTACGAATAAATTTAATTTTTTAGCAATTTTTATGTCACATTTAATAAAACCATTGTAATTTAATTGACAATAAATAGCTTAAATTTCAAGCTTAAAAATTTAGTTTCAAACAAAAATATTTTAAATTCTAAAAATCCAAATTTTCTAAAGGTTTTAGATAATTCAAAAATAAATTATTTTTAATAATATTCAAACAGGTTAAACTTACGACAAAAAGGAAAATAATACAAAGAAAAGCAAATAGTTTTCTGGCTTCTTTCAATTTAAATTCATATGATTATCCTGTGCACAGCCGGCAGCTGAATTATCTATTTAAAAAACTCAGGACAGAAAACCTTAACATTTTATTTTTTACATTTTGCAAAAAAATCATAAATTTTGTTTTACGGCTGTGACATATATACACATTTGTAACGTTAATTGCTACCAAATCGATTTGTTACACATGCGCGTAAACTAAAAATTATCTCAAACATTTCCTGTTATTCACTAATTTCTCTTAAAAGCTGGGAGCATCCAAGCATTGAAACAGTAGTCAAAAGTCTATCTGAGCACACATTCATAAAACTAAATTGAAAATTTGTATGTGTGCTTTCCTCTGCTTTGTTTAAAGATAAACATTGCGTGATAAATAAATATAATACTGTGATAAACCTAAGATTTGCTCAAAAATCATTGAGTTTTAAAAAGTTTTCAGGTGAACATGTTTCGCTAACGGCACAATTGATTTAGACGTTAAGCATTATTTTAACATTAAATTCTATATACTAATAAAAAATTTCTTAAAATCAAATGTACCATATGCGAAATATGCTTACTTAAAAATTTTGTTTAATCTCAAATATTTTTGAAAAGATGTTAGTCATATTATCTTATCACAAAATAAAAAAGCAATTGTAAAACAAAATAGTAATTTGAACCGAAATAATAGTCTTGAATCGAATCTGTTGTAGGACGCAAAATAACAAAATGCCAAAACTTTTGCTATATAAGGAAAGTATTACCCTATTTTTAATATTTATCATCTGAAATTTTTTTGTTTTAAAAATTTTAAATAGATAAATTTCTTTTTATAATAAGAAATAAATAATTTTGAAAAAAATTATTTTTTCCAACAACGTTTTTCTTGAATTAAAATAGGATAATGCCTTAACCATACTACAAAATGCGTTTTCATTAACGAAATAAAACGAATATGATAGTAAAAAGATTCTTCGAGTTTTAATTATTCAGCATACACACAAGTGTCGCTATCGGTTGTAAAATCTTTACGGTCTACTCTGCTTTCTGGCGAATCATGAAAAAGGAACAAATATGTATACGCTTTCGCCGCCAAAAGTTTGAAAGAGCATATTTTGAATTTTAAATTAAAACCTGTCTGTATTGCAAACCCATTTTTCCACTCCTGCTGCTCGCGTTTCATCGCACTTATTTTGCGCACATTCGGCCGGAGAAAACGTATTTCGGAAAGCAACAAAAACACTTCTGTGTATGAAATATTTTATACATAACAATAAAAAAGCCGTCAGTTTTATTGCGCGAATAATTGAAGGAAAAAATTATCTTTTTTACGTTAAGAATTATATTTTGTGTCAAATAAAATTAATAAAAATAAAGAAATAAATAAAGATCGGAGACTCTTTGCGGGAATAAAATTAAAAAAATTAAATTAAATTTCTTTTGATTAAAAAAATCTAAAATTTTTTTATATTAGTCTTAAAAGTGATCATTCTTGTTTTTAAAAATAAATAATAAAAAGTAAATCAAGAAAGTTTGCATTAAACACTCAAATATTGACTCAAATTTAAAAAAAAATGTTGGTAAAAAAATTAATTGCATGCTGACATCTCAAGTAGAAAAATAAAAATAAAAACCACATTTTTTATTAAATAAAATAAATACAGAATTTCAACCAGTTTATGCAAAGTTGGAAACTCCAATTCCAACATATGTCAACAAAGATCAACAGCTGGCGTCTAAACTATTTTGACGTAGTAATTGTCTCAACTGATGTTTTTAAAACAAAAGAAGTTCATAGTGACGCAATGGATGTGTGAAATCTAATGTAAACAAACTAAGCGTGTTAAATTTTTAGCCATAAAGCTTAGAGATTAGAGCTTAGAAACTTAGAGCTAGAATTTGGAGTCAAAAATAGGGAACTTGGAGCCGTAAGTGGGGAGCTTGGAGCCGAAATAAAAATTGCTAAAGCGTTTACCCAAGACTACGCAAAACCTAAATCTAAGCCCAACCATTTTTTTTCTTAAAGGCTCCAAATTCCCAATGTTCCTGGCTCCAAGTTCCCAAAAATATTTGATGGCTCAAAGTTCCCTGCTTGTGGCTCTAAAGACCCCGTACTATAAAAAATGGGTTTTTTGAAAATTGAGTTCCAGAGTTTCGCACTTCTTTTATTTTAGAGATTAATATTATTACTTATTCTTAAAAACTAACGCCAAAAATTAAAAAAAAAACAACTTTTTTTTCAAAAAACTTTAAAATTTTTTTAAAACATGTAAAAAAAAACGATAAAATGAATTGTAATACGTAGTGATGTTCCTACCCTTCAATATTATGCTCTGGAGCTCCGGCCATTTAGAGCGAAGGGAGCTCCAAAGCTCCGGATCTTCGCTCCTTAAATGAGCGATTTAAAGCTTATTTAAGCTTGAAATACATTTTTAACGAATTTAGCTGTATTTGCAGGACTATTTTTATTGTTTTAAATAAGTTTTTAAAAAAATGTAGTTAAAAAAATTTGACAAAATAATTAATGCCATTACTCTTTAATTATTCACGAACTTAGTATAAAAATAGGGCGGAGCTCCGGAGCTCCGGGGTTGCTCTGGAGCTCCTAAATACGGAGCTTTGCTCCGGAGCTCCGGAGCTTGGAGCTCCGTGGAACATCACTGATAATAAGCCACTAAGATTACAAAAAAACTAATTTTTAATCTAAATAAGCTGTAGCAAAATAGATAAGCGGAAGTACGGGTGCACTTGCTTGTGCCATAAGGCCAGGAAGGCGGATCAGACACATAACAGGTGTCTGCATAGGTGAACAGGGGGGTTGGGGGTTATACCCTCCACAAAAATCATGATTACACCCGCCTCCCCCCCCCCTAAATTTTAGGGGGTCCTTGTACTAAAAATGTAGTACTAAATTTTAGGGGGTCCTAGTACTACCAGCTAAAAATGCGGTGTTTGAGGTATACTACCAAAAAAATTTTTGGTACACCCCCCGCGAATTTCCCAAATCCGGGAAGCTGCTCATCTATGGGCGTGTGTAACAATTTATTTAAATTATTTCATATCTTTTAATTACGACTGAAAGGTAAGGGCTTACCACCCGGCTTAGGTCCACCAAATGCGCGTGAACACTGTGCTATTTTAGTACGTTGTTTAAAACTCTTGATAATGTTTTTTTTATATTTTTTATGTGTTCTTGAGAAATCTTTAAAAATAATTTGTTTAATTGAAATGAATTGATATTGAAATAATTTTATGTAGATTTAAGTTAAATACTAGCTAATAAAGTCGTAAACTATAGTTAACGATTTTGTTAAGATCTAACACGGGATCAACTCAACACCGTGTTAGCTTGTATCTAATAACTCGTAAAAACGATTTTTGAACCTGTATCCGGAAGTCTGGAGGCAGGTAGAAGGCAGGTAAAACTGCCTTGGAGGTAGGGTCGAGGTAGGTAAGAAAGAGGGTGCCTGCCCCGCAGGCAGATAGGATATAGGTGGCCCTGCCTGCTATGTTGAAGCATATACAGATTAGGAAGCAGGTATGAGGCAGGTAGGAGGCAGCTAAAACTGCCCCGGAGGGAAATAGGAGGCAGATCAAGGCAAGTAAATTTTAAATGGAGGCAAGCCGAATGCAGTTGGAAGCCAGGTCGGAGGCAGGTAGGAGGCAGAAAAATTTAATAAGCGATGGAAACACTTAGGAGTCAGGCAAAAACATGTTTATCTAATTGAAGCACCCCGTCCTTACCGAAATGCATAAATATATATTTATGACATTTAAACAAGCAATGAAGTTTTGAAAAAAATTACAAAAATTGAAATATCATCAAGAGTTTTAAACAACGTCCTAAAATAGTAGGGTAAAGGGTTCAGAGAATCAGAGAATTTAAAGACATGGGAAGTTTTGTGGAACTTAGAGCGAACAATGGAAACATGGACCCTTTAAGAAAAAATTGGTTTGGGCTTAGATTTAGGCTTCGTTTAGGCTTGGGTAAAAGTTTTAGTGATTTTTATTTTGGCTCCAAATTCCTTTCTTACAGCTCCAAGTTTCCATTTGTGGCTCCAAGTTCCTTTGGCTGCATCGACCTCAAATCAATAGCACTGGTTCACACGCATTTAATACATGCAAATAATACATGCAAATAATAACATGCAAATAATAATAGAGTATAACTTAAAAAAATACTCAAATTTTTAAAGGAAGGTAGGTCATTAAATTTATTAAAATTCAAAAATATAAATCAGTAAATGTAAACATATCTAAAAGCATTTATTTATGGTTTTAACTATGACCATGCGTAATTAAAAGTAAGTTTAATAAAAATCTTCGTTAGAACCTGTAGTCAATCTTCAAATGATAATTTAAGTTAAGGTTTTTTAATAACATTTTTGTAACAAGCTGCGAGAATAAAAATTTCTAAATTTATTTTTAAATCCTAAACTTTAAAGAAGTTAACACCTTTAAACCAAACTTAAACTTTAAAATGCATTTCCTTTGACATTAAGCAATTGATTTATTTTATTTTTACTATGAAAAAAATGTCCTTGCGGTACTCTTAAATTTAAAAATTTTTAACTGAAACTTTTTGCAACATTAGAAAATAAATTATGGAAGCATTTTAAAGAAAATGCTAACGCTTCCTGCAATTTAAATGGCCAAAACTCATAACTGCCACATTTAAAAACAATAGAAACAAAAACAGTCTTTCTATATCTTAAGCTTTTTTTGGATTTTTTTGTTGCTTAACAAAAGTTAAACAAAAAATTACTAAAATATTGTTATAATTTGCTAAAATTTTCTTTCAAAATTATTTTTCTTATATCTTTTTCATTTAAACTAATAGAAAATAAAATTATTAATTAACACAAAACACATACAGTGCACGGACATTATTGAAATTAAATATTAAGATACTTGCTGTTAAACACGCTATAGAATTTTAATATAGTCTTTTAAGCATGTATATAATATGGAAGTGTTAAAAGGATTCTGGGAGTTTTTTTTTATAAGTCATTAGCACACGTATTACCTACAAAGGGACTTAGTATTGATTAACAATACGTTTAAGAACCACAGCTATATAACCAATTTGTTGCTAAAAAAAGAAATAAACACAAAAGCATTGTTAAAATAGTAAAAATTAAGCGCTTTTAGACTATCAAATATAATAGAAAAGGGTTTCTTGTTTTGGATTTTATCAGTTTTTTGTTTTATAAGATAATACCAATGACTAAAATACACTTTTTAAAAAAAACTGTATATCCAAATTCAAAAGCAAATATCACAATTCTTTTAAAATGCATTTGACGGTGCTAATTTTACATTAAAACATTTATTTTAAAAAATCATGTGTGGTCAAATGAAACTGGATAAATTATTAACAAATGTTAAAAAAGGATACAATCATTGTCTTCTCTGGGGATATATGATACTATCAATAAAAACCTCTAAGTTCAATTTGTTTAAGTAGGTTTTTGACTCAAAGCAACTGCCCCAAATAATGTTTTTTAACAATGCACAAATCAAATTTAAATTTGGTCGTATACTGCTGGTTTTAAAGACTTATTTTTTGAATTTTTTTTGAAAAATGTAAAACAATTATTTTTATATTCCAACCACCAGCAGTTAAGCAGCATTTATGTGTTGATATGTGTCTATGCACTTGTATGTGTTTGTTGCATTGTATGCTTGTTTGTGTCTATATTTGTATGGTCTGTGACTGTTTTTTATAAGTGCGTGCGTACATGCGTGCGTGCGTGCGTAAGTGCGTGCGTGTGTGCGTGCGTGCGTGCGTGTGTGCGTGCGTGCGTGCATGCATGCGTGCGTGCGTGTTTGCGTGCGTGCGTGCGTAAGTGCGTACGTGGGTGAGTGCGTGCGTGCGTGCGTGCATGCGTGCGTGCGTGCGTGCGTGTGTGTGCGTGCGTGCGTGTGTGCGTGCGTGCATGCGTGCGTGCGTGCGTAAGTGCGTTAGTGCGTGCGTGCGTGCGTGCGTGCGTGCGTGTGTGTGTGCGTGCGTGCGTGTGTGCGTGCGTGCATGCGTGCGTGCGTGCGTAAGTGCGTGCGTGTGTAAGTGCGTGCGTGCGTGCGTGCGTGCATGCGTGCGTGCGTGTGTGCGTGCGTGCGTGCATGCATGCGTGCGTGCGTGCGTGTTTGCGTGCGTACGTGCGTAAGTGCGTGCGTGGGTGAGTGCGTGCGTGCGTGCGTGCGTGCGTGCGTGCGTGCGTGCGTGCGTGCGTGCGTGCGTGCGTGCGTGCGTGCGTGCGTGCGTGCGTGCGTGCGTGCGTGCGTGCGTGCGTGCGTGCGTGCGTGTGTGCGTGCGTGCGTGTGTGTGCGTGCGTGCGTACGTGCGTGTGTGCGTGCGTGCGTGCGGCGTTTTTTTAAACAGTTGTCACCAATCCTTTTTAACATTTTTAACTTTTAAATAAAAGTCGACAATCATTTAGCTTCTTCACATCCAATTCCAATTACGGTTTTCCATTTATCAGTTTCCTCGTGAATCCAGCGTTTGTCAAAACACGTGACAGACTGCCCTAAACTTCGTTTCATATTACCGTCTATAAAAAACACGAGTAGATAATTTGTAGGCGTGGTGTCAAATACTTTATTGTAGCATTTCTGGTCGTATATATCAATTTGCGTTCCTTCAGGATACTGCAGACCGCTGAGATATCGATTTGTCAACAAGCTCTATTTACAAAAATTAAATTTTATCATATGATTTTTATGTTGAGGAAATCATAAAAATTTTAATTTTGTTTTAAAATATGCAAAATTTTATATTCGCAAAAACTTGATGTTAAAGTGATTTAATTAGTGATACCTATTGTGAGCTTTATTGGATTATAAAAACTTACTGAAATAAAATCCGATTGGTTTAAATATTTACACAGTTAATCAAAGAAGAGCGCGGAGCGCTCTTTCCTTTATATAAAATGGGTTAAACCACTGCGCGCCTACAGTAACTTTTGTTGATGGCGTATGCTGAAAAAACAAATTCGTAAATAGCTCCTTCGACTATGAAAACTACAATGTATATAAATTTTTGATGACCATACGATTTCTCATAATTTTCTAATATTAGAAACCTAAAAATTTTTCTAAACATGATCAACTTTTATGTTAATTAGCTTAATTTGCTTAAGTTTAGACTTTCGTGTTTTTTTATTTTTGGGGTCCCCCAAAATTTTTTGCTGTGGTTAATATTCGGAGTAGATTTTTTGAACATAAATGCTAAATTGGCCGCACACCTGAATTTCATCTGGATATTTACACTAGTATCCGCAGTTAAGTCTGTGCTCATGTAAAAAATGACCAATTTTTTCCCAAGTTTCGTATTGGGTATTAGAGCACTTGTGTCCGACCGATTTAACTTCATCAATTACGTATTCAGTAACTTCAGAACGTTATAAACAATTTCTTAAGGTTATTTTTTTGATTTTGGCTATAATTAGTGACCTTTTCAAAAAAACCGCCGCTAATACTTATGGGAAAAATAAAATATAGGCAATACAGGACTTAAAGCCTCAGTACTCCGATGCTTGACGTTCTGTGTACATCTCAAAACTTACTTTACTTTTTCCGCTGACTTTACTTTTACAACTCACATAAGGCGTCGTATTTTTGTAACATCAACAAAACGAGAGTTGTTACAGAGACAAAAATCTTGTACAATATACTTTTTAAAAAATATATTTAATTTTTGAATATTGAAAAACTTGTATTGATACTATTAGGTTAAAAATATCTGTAAATTTTTTGTTGTTTACTCATTTTATTGAAAAATGACATTAAATCCAATGTTTTAAAAGACAGAAATTCTAGCAAAAGCGAAACAAAGTTTAGAAAAAAAGCCTTATATTAAATGGAATAATATAAAGCTACAATAAGTCTAAAAACTTGCCAGAAAAGTCTGAAAAAAGTCTCTTTAAAACAAGCAAATTAATAATAAAATTTTTTAAACTTTCCGAAAAACACCCACGGCGTGGATAAATTTTTTCACGCATTAAAAGCTATTAATAAGACGGTGTTAATTGAGTCTCACGCCACAGCAACTGTACAAAGATAATATTATTATTATTAACGTTTATTTAAACCAAATATCCATATCTAAGTCGGAAAAATCTTGAAAAATTTAGATTTAATATAAGGCGACTTTTTTTGATGTTTTCTATCTATTATATATAAAACAAATTAAATGGTAAAATAATTGCTAAAGTAAAAGTCGCCTTATATTAAATCTAAATTTTTCAAGATTTTTCAGACGTTAATAATATTAATATTATCTTTGTACCGTTGCGGTGGCGTGTGACTCAATTAACACCGTCGTATTAATAGGTTTTTAACGCATGCAAAAATTTTTCCATGCTGTGGGTTTTTTCGGAAAGTTTAAAAAAAATTATTATTAATTTGCTTGTTTTAAAGAGACTTGTTTCAGTCTTTTCTGACATTAAGTTTTTAGACTTTTTGTAGCTTTATACTATTCCAATTAATATAAGGCTTTTTTCGAAACTTTGTTTCGTCTTTTGCTAGAATATAAAATAATATTTTAATGTAATATTTAATCTATTCAGAGTTAAATTTTATGTTTTCATTTTTCCGGTTTTGTTTTTGCGAAAAAATACATATGATATTTTTGTTATTTGTAAAAACTGAGTGGAACATCGTGCAATTGATCTTAAATATAAAAATTATACATATTTATTAATGCTGAAACTATTGATATGAAACACTAAAATATGGGTCCGGTAATTTTTTTTATTAATTTTAATTGTGGAAACTTTTGTGAAAATTGGGGAATTCTTTTTATATAGCAGTTTTTGACGTGATTTAACCTTTTGCAATGTTTGAGACCAAAAAACGCATCTATTAGAGGAGTATATTGAAGGCCTATTATTTAGTTTAGAACTTAAAACAAACCACTAAAAAAGATTTAACTTTTTGTTATAAAGGGCATAGCTGGATATCAAACGAAGTGAATTCTAAAGCATTAAAAACACGTAACGGTAACACGCATAAAAATATTTTGTTTATAATTTGTTTTATTTGCGCATTCGTTTTAGTGTGTTGTTTTCCTTTTGTGGGGAGAGCTGGCTTTTTTCCTATAAAATCAGGTTGGGAGCTTTGAGCTTTTGTGTTAAAATTAGAAACTTGGATTTGCTCATTCTCCTAATTTTTTGTTCAGCGCTGGCTGTTGACAAATAACCTATTGTAAGGTTTCCATCCGGCCAAAGAAATTCCATCGGTGTTTAACAAGTTGAACGGGTCATTTATGGCAAATCTTGGATCGGAACAGCAGTGACATCCGCAGCCACATTTAACAGACTAAACATTATAAACTGCAGTCAAATACTATAAATATATTCTTTTATCAAAAACGTTCGGTTCAGGCCGTGTTGAAAGCCGAACCATTTTAGCTTCTTGGAATCAAAATATTCATTGTCATTACTTTTTTAGCGGACCCGGCCAAAATAGTTTGGTTCCGCAGCGTACAAATTGAAAACTTTGTACAAAAATCATGTGTTATAAAAAAAATTAAGCAAACATATTTCGTTAACAATAGGGTTTATTAAAACAACTTTTAAATCATTGTATAGGGTAGTGCGTTTAATTTCGGCACTTTTTCGTTTTTCCAATGTAACTTTTCACTGTATGGCCTGGTTTTTATGTTTGATAGCTCATTTTAAAACTTTTATGATACTGCGTTGCGTCATAAAAAATTCACTGTACGAAAGTTGTTTTTTTACTTAATTAAATCAGTTTTTAAAAAAATGAAAAATTGCCGAAATTAAATGTATGCATTTAATTTCGGCACTTTACAAACAATCGATTGTTTCTCAGTCAAAAAATCATCATTTTCAAAAATTTAAAAACCTATCATTATCTCCAGACAGTTTTCTTTAATTTAAGCTTTTATTTGTTGTTCAACGTGCAACTGGCAAAAAGTTACAGCTAAAATGCTAAATGGTATCAAAATGAGAAAAATTTGGGAAAAGTGCCGAAATTAAACGCACTACCCTATACAATGATTTAAAAGTTGTTTTAATAAACCCTATTGTTAACGAAATATGTTTGCTTAATTTTTTTTATAACACATGATTTTTGTACAAAGTTTTCAATTTGTACGCTGCGGAACCAAACTATTTTGGCCGGGTCCGCTAAAAAAGTAATAACAATGAATATTTTGATTCCAAGAAGCTAAAAATTTTCGGCTTTCAAGATGGCCGGAACCGAACGTTTTTGATAAAAGAATAATATATTTATAGTATTTGACTGCAGTTTATAATGTTTAGTCTGTTAAATGTGGCTGCGGATGTCACTGCTGTTCCGATCCAAGATTTGCCATAAATGACCCGTTCAACTTGTTAAACACCGATGGAATTTCTTTGGCCGGATGGAAACCTTACAATAGGTTATTTGTCAACAGCCAGCGCTGAACAAAAAATTAGGAGAATGAGCAAATCCAAGTTTCTAATTTTAACACAAAAGCTCAAAGCTCCCAACCTGATTTTATAGGAAAAAAGCCAGCTCTCCCCACAAAAGGAAAACAACACACTAAAACGAATGCGCAAATAAAACAAATTATAAACAAAATATTTTTATGCGTGTTACCGTTACGTGTTTTTAATGCTTTAGAATTTATTTCGTTCGATATCCAGCTATGCCCTTTATAACAAAAAGTTAAATATTTTTTAGTGGTTTGTTTTAAGTTCTAAAATGAAATAATAGGCCTTCAACACACTCCTCTAATAGATGCGTTTTTTGGTCTCAAACATTGCAAAAGGTTAAATCACGTCAAAAACTGCTATATAAAAAGAATTCCCCAATTTTCACAAAAGTTTCCACAATTAAAATAACTAAAAAAAATTACCGGACCCATATTTTAGTGTTTCATATCAATAGTTTCAGCATTAATAAATATGTATAATTTTTATATCTAAGATCAATTGCACGATGTTCCACTCAGTTTTTACAAATAACAAAAATATCATATGTATTTTTTCGCAAAAACAAAATCGGAAAAATGAAAACATAAAATTTAACTCTGAATAGATTAAATATTACATTAAAATATTATTTTATATTCTAGCAAAAGACGATACAAAGTTTCGAAAAAAGCCTTATATTAATTGGAATAAGAATAAAGCTACAAAAAGTCTAAAAACTTAATGTTAATAAAATACTAAAACAAGTCTCTTTAAAACAAGCAAATTAATAATAATTTTTTTTAAACTTTCCGAAAAAACCCACAGCGTGGAAAAATTTTTGCATGCGTTAAAAACCTATTAATACGACGGTGTTAATTGAGTCACACGCCACCGCAACGGTACAAAGATAATATTAATATTATTAACGTCTGAAAAATCTTGAAAAATTTAGATTTAATATAAGGCGACTTTTACTTTAGCAATTATTTTACCATTTAATTTGTTTTATATATAATAGATATAAAACATTAAAAAAAGTCGCCTTATATTAAATCTAAATTTTTCAAGATTTTTGCGACTTAGATATGGATATTTGGTTTAGAAAAACGCTCAATAATAATAATATTATCTTTGTACAGTTGCTGTGGCGTGAGACTCAATTAACACCGTCTTATTAATAGCTTTTAACGCGTGAAAAAATTTATCCACGCCGTGGGCGTTTTTTGGAAAGTTTAAAAAATTTTATTATTATTTTCTTGCTCTGCTTCAAAAAGACTTGTTTCAGTCTTTTCTGGCGTTAAGTTTTTAGGTTTACTTTGTGATTTTATATGATTCCATTTAATATAAGGCTTTTTTTCGAAACTTTGTTTCGCTTTTGTTAGAATTTCTGTCTCTTAAAACATTGGATTTAATGTCATTTTTCAATAAAATGAGTAAACAACAAAAAATTTACAGATATTTTTAACCTAATAGTATCAATACAAGTTTTTCAATATTCCAAAATTAAATATATTTTTAAAAAATATATTGTACAAGATTTTTGCCTTTGTAACAAACACCTCTCGTTTTGTTAATGTTACAAAAATACGACGCATTATGTAAGTTGTAAAAGTAAAGTCAGCGGAAAAAGTAAAGTAAGTTTTGAGATGTACACAGAACGTCAAGCATCGGAGTACTGAGGCTTTAAGTCCTGTATTGCCTATATTTTATTTTTCCCATAAGTATTAGCGGTGGTTTTTTATGAAAGGCTATGAAAGCAATACGTAACTGAATGTGTTAA
>JASAMX010032945.1:0-25596 GCA_030248175.1 Microlaimidae sp. YZB2_3
TTCACCGCATGGGCTGTAGTGATGACGTCATCGAAAAACATTTTTTCCTAACCTTTTCAAAAGATAGCCAAGAGTCTAAGCTATGCTTCCATATATGTCCCGCACTTATTCCAAACTCCGTTATGGATATATAACATTTCAAAGTTCGAGTTTTGTCGCCAGTCCGCATCATTTTTGTATTGACTATAGTTAATAGCAAACACACATATACATCATAATAGTTAAAATTTGCATAAATTAATAAATGGAATAAATATTATTTACCGATTGAACCAGTTTAGTGTTTGCGAGAATAAAGTAAAATGAAACAAACATATGCATAATTAGTTAAAATTAAAAACAATTTAAAAAAAACGTTATATATTACGTTTATCAAAAAATATGTTTCGCTCCTAATTCTAGACGCATCTTTGATTGCATTTAAGATCATGATAGTCGGAGCTTTTCAATAAAATCCATTATAATTCTTAAAGCACTTTTATCGTAAAATTTGATAAAGTAATTTTTGATAAATTTATAAAGCAAAAAAACTATTAACAAAATTTCCAATGAAGTAACATAGCATACATAACGCAGTTACAATCAATTCTTCGCATTCCGTGTTACGTTTCCGTTTAAAAGTACTTTTAATGCTGTATTGTACTTTTTTATGCCAGTACTTTTTTGTGTTAGAGTCGCGTGATGTATGTATCAAGCGCATTTCACGCAGGATTTCTGCGTTTATGGCGTATACTTTTTGAAACCCGGGACTATTTTGTCGTTCTGTTTTGTGCAGTAATTATATGCGCCGGAGCCAAAAAACATGCTTCTTTTAAACGAATCAATTTACACTTATTAACAAGGTGCTCACTTTAAACAAATGCACTTATTAGCTTTATAGGGTTTATTAGTATAGCTATTGTATAATAAACCCTAAAAATTGAAAGGTGTGTTTAATATGAAAAAACTTCTTTTCTGCCGGTTCTTTTAGAAAACAAGAATCGTCACCTTGTAAAACCTGTTTTCGTCTGCAGAAATTATTTTGTACATCTGCGACGAATATGTTCCACTGCACAAGGTAATTATTATTCAACGAAGATTTTTTAACAGTGAATACCAGGGCAAACGTTTTGCATTGGGAAATAAAACGTTAGAACACTAAAATTGAATTAAATTCCTTGCAACGACTAATAAGAAAGCAGATTCTATAAAAAGGTATTTTGATTTATATCATTAAATTATATATTATTATAATAATTATTTTAATTTGGATTAAAAATTTTACAAATTTCATACGCGTAAATTCCATTGATTTTATTTTTTCAAATATTAATAAATATACTTGAATCTAGGCATTAAGATAACTGAAACTTTGTATTTTTCTTTTTTATTTATTTAATTTTGGTCTTCTTCCACCTTTAAAAAAACCCATTGATAATAAATAGACCGTTTTGTTTAAGTTATCAGCGTCTGTTCAACTATAAAATATATTTATACCAAGGTAGATATTACATTATGCCACAGTATTAATCTTACTTTCAAATATAATTCTTTATTTTTATGCTATTTAAAGCTGAGTGGGCTCTGGAGCTCAAGAATTAGAAAGGAATTAAAAATTAAAATTTATTTTGAAATAAATTTGAAATAAATAGTTTTGAAATAAATATTTAGTTTTACATTTTTAGCCGCAATTTTAAACTATTTTTGTAAAAAAACGTAGTGAAAATTTTTTTTCGAATTACAAAATATTACATTCAATTTTATATATTTTTAAATTGAAAAAAATGGGCTAAGCTTAAAGAGATCACTGTTACAAAAACGGGAGCTCTAACTCCCCCGGATTTGGAAGACTCGAAAAACATTTGTGTACTACCAAAATTAAATCAAACATAACTTTAATTTGGTTTGGCATTTATTGTTATTTGCAGCTAAGCATAACGTCAGTGCCCGAAAATTTTATTTTTTTACATTACGTCTTTTCTGGACATCTTGTCTTTTTGGATAACTGGTGTTTTGGGTGCGATTTTATGAACGTACTTTTTTATAACGAATTTCTACCCAAACAAAAAATAGTTGTCGCAGGAATAAAAAAATTATTATGATAAAATTTGCTTAAAATATACCACAATAAAATTTTGTTAGATTTTTGGTTTTGTTTAGGCTTAGGAAAAATTAGGATTTTATCAAAACATTGGTTGTTAGACCAACAAATATTTTTTTTTTTCTTTTGAAACTTCCTAACCAAATCAAAAACAGAAAACTCGTCTTTTGAAAAATAGGTTTACAAAATCTCACCCAAAAGACGAGTTTTCCTAAGACGAGTTGTTAAAAGACAAAATCAAAGAAACGAGAGTATCGGGAACCCTAATATCGACTAATTGTAATCTGGGCAGTCTAACAATTCACTTTAATCGCTTTAATAACCTCCTTTTTTAAGCGCTTTAAAAATATGTATAGTGTGTTTTTTTTGTTTTTTTTGTATATACAGTCGAGAAAAAAACTATATTGCACTTTCTCTCAAAATGTATTTTACTTTTGTAACAAAAAGACGTTTATATACATATTAGTGATACGTACATCATGATTATTCAGTCTAGATCTATACGTCCTTTGGACTTTTTCCAAAGGACGTTTTTACATATGTATGAACCAGCCTTTAATGTTTAAAATTAAATTCCTAATATAGTTCAATATACATTACCAACGGAGACCGTTAAGGCTGGTTCATACTTATGACAAAACGTCCTTTGAATAAGCCAAACCGTTCTTTGGACTTTTTCCTTTGGACGAAGTATAAACGCTACTTAAAATTTGTCCTTTGGATTTTGTCCAAACGACAAAATCCAAAGGGAAACGTCCAAAGGAAAAGAAACTATGAACACGTTGTCTGTTGGATTTTGTCCTTTAGACAAAGTCCAAATGAACGTTTTTACGCTGTATTTGTCTTTTATATAAAGTCCAAAGGACGTTTTGTCATAAGTATGAACCAACCTTTAGTCCACCGGGAGTGCCGTCAAGATGCCGGTGAAAAAATCTGCCTCTGCCACTTTGAAAAGTGACAAAGAAATGTGTTTTTGGCATTTTGATAATGAAAACTCCTAAATTTAAAGCCTTGGCCACATCACTATTTCTAAAAACTGAAGCTTCGGAGCCTAAAACCGTGACCTTAAACATCATTAAACACCTAATTTAAAACAATTATTTTACCTTATTGTTCTTTATATTTATAGCGACAGCAGGCAAGATGCCCATCTTCCGCAGCGAAGAAATGTACTTCTAGCATTTTAAAAACCCGAGCTCCGGAGCTTAAAGCCTATTTTATAAACAATTATTTCATATTATTGATCTTTGTTTATAGCACCGGGAGGCAAGATTTCCATCTTCCGCAGCGAACAAATGTGCCTCTTGCAATTTAGAAACCGGAGCTCCGGAGCTTAAAGCCTAATTTATAAGCAATTATTTTTATTATTATTGTTTATTTATAGCACCGGGAGGCAAGATTTCCATCTTCCGCAGCGAACAAATGTGCCTCTTGCATTTTAAAAACCGGAGCTCCGGAGCTTAAAGCCTATTTTATAAGCAATTATTTCATATTATTGATCTTTATTTATAGCACCGGGAGGCAAGATTCCCATCTTCCGCGGCGAAGAAAGGTGCCTCTTGCAATTCAGAAACCGGAGATCCGGAGCTTAAAGCCTAATTTATAAGCAATTATTTCAAATTATTATTCTTTATTTATAGCAACGGCAGGCAAGATGCCCATCTTCCGCAGCGAAGAAATGTGCCTGTGCCAGCTGTTCCTGCAGTCGGAAGCTGCCTACAACTGCGTGGCGGAACTGGGAGAGCTGGGACTGGCGCAATTTCGAGACGTAATACAATTGAAAATATCTATATTATAAAAAAATATAAAGAAAGAAACCATGTAATTATATACGCTGCTGAAACATTGTAAGCGCATCTATCGGGGAACCCCTAATTAGGGCAGCGCCTTAATTTAAACTTTCAAGTGGTCTGATTTGTGTGTAATTAAATACGCTAAATAGATATATTAAGCGCACCCGTCAGGAAACCACTAATTAGGACAGCGCCCAAATTTTGACTTCCGAGTAGTGTAATTCGATAGAGTACTGTTTTTGACGTACGAACGTTATTTCACGCGTCCAATGGGATACTGTTTTTTTGATTTTCAATCGTCTAACAAGCTTATTTTTCAAATTAAGGTTCCAAAAACAATCTTGCTGGTTCCCTTGCCAAAGTGGACTGTTGGTGACTGCTGTGACATAATTTCATTTTTTTGTTAATGACCTCAAATAAGGTTTACCCGAAATGAGGCGACATTTAGTTATGTTTATTGTACACACTAATACGTAAACAAAGCATTACTTAAGTAACTAAATGAGGAGGCACCAATTAAAATGTCTTTTTCTTTATTATTTTTTTGTTTTAAACGTATTTTTTATTTTTAATTACATATATTTACTTTATTTTTATGTTATATATATTTTTTTCATTACGACAGCATAAGTTGCTACAAAACAAATATTATAAAAACAAAAAAATTATTATGAGAACAGCAAATAATAACGAATATTTATAACAAATGGGGCTTTTAAAAAATATTATGCAAATTATTTCTTACGTGACTTTGGTCGATTAACAGACTGCCGATTGAACACGCGACCCACGAAAGGTTTTCGCTGATTTTTTTAAAAAATAGTTGATTGAGTTGAACCAACAAATTTATTTAGGAACTTGAAACCGAAAATAAAAAAAAAGTTTAAGGTTAGTTTTAGGCTTTGGCTTGGTATACGTTTTAACTTCACATTTTGGATCCAAATTTCTCACTTTTGGCTTCAAATTCTCTATATGTGGCTCTAAGTTTCTTATAGATGGCTCTATCTTCCAGCTCTAAGTTCCTTATATTTGGCTCTAACTTCATAAATCATATTTACGATATTTTTTGTTCAGCTCAATCCTGACGTAACTGCGTTTTCAAGAAAGTTTGTAAATGAAGTGCGGCGCTGCGATGAAATGGAAAGAATCCTCCGTAAGTTTTTTTTAAAATTTTTTTAACGATTATAAAACATTAATAAACCGAGTTGTAAAATGAAACTGAAAAACAAACAGAGTAGGTGTAGTGAAAAAAGCGTGGCAACTGGGAAAAAATAATGATAACTTGGTTAGTTTCATCCTTTAGCTTGAGACTTTCATTTTCAAAACAATCACCTTTTATCTTCAAAATCAGCTTATAGGGCAATCACTCAAGTAAGATCCGAATCTCCCCGAATCTCAAACATGTGGATCAAACTGTTTTAAAATACTGTTAAAAATAACAAAGTTGTTTACCTCCATAAAAACGAGTTTTGTCAAAATCATAAAATTAATCCAGTTCCACCCTTTGTACCCTCTAACAAATTATTTTTTTGAGCTTAAGAAAATATAAAAACTATGTAAAAAATTAGACGTAAGGATTTATATGATCAAAAGTCAAAAAAAATTGCCGTTGGGTTTGCGGTTAACTCCTTAAAATTTTAATAAAAATTCTTCAAAAAGTCGCCAAATGTTTTAGAACCTTAACTAAAAATAATTGATTTGGTTCTTGCACTTTCTAAATGTTATAAAAGCTAACAAATTTATTTTAAAAGTGCTTAACCTGTTCCCGTGATGATCTTTTTCCCCGTTACAACCGTGAAACCATCGTACGTCAAAGGCGAACCTTTTGTTTTACGGTGGTGGTATTTTCGTAAGACAAATTTCGAACGTAAACCTTACCACGTAAACTCTACGCATGACCTATTTTTTTTAATAGGTCGTACTTCCGTCATACATAATTTTTTGTGCGCGAATGAGCGTGAGCGAGCAAATTGAAATTGAAATGGTTAAAACTGTACGGTAGCAATATGCATGCAGCATGAAATATCCTTCGTAATACATTGTATCTCTGAGGAAAATTTGGATATTGCTACCGTACAACTTTAACCATTTCGATTTTCTCGCTCACTGGGCACTACTCGCGCAATAATTAATTAATTACGCTCACTGGGCACTACAGTTATGTATGTAGGAACTACGGCATAGGTCATACGAAGGTTTCGCGGTTGTAACTGACGAAAAGGCAATCACAGGAACGGGTTAAACAAAAACAGATAATAGTTGTCCAAAGTTGTTCAGCTTCATTTCAAACACCCCGTACTGAAATTAAAAGGTTTTGATGTGTGGTTTTTCTTGCTCTTTGTGGTGTCTTATTAATAACATGCAGAAATTTGTCTTTTTAACTTTAGTCCCAATATAAAATATTGTTGTGGAACGTAATGTTGACATCGTTGAGCTTACATTTCATGATAAAAAAAGTAAATGGCGAATACAACAATTGCAGAAAAGATGTCAAACGAGCGGTTTAAACAAAACCTTTCGTGGATTTGTATTAATACCAAACCTTAGGTTTTAGTTTAAATTGAAATGAAGAAGGTTTTTATTAGCAATAATTTTGTACTTTTTGTTTCATTGTTATTTTTGTAGTATTATTTTTCAAACTAAATAGTTTGACTTTATTTAAAATTAAAATTACGAAATCTCGATTAAAAACAACACAAGAAAACAAAAATACAAATTTTGGAAAAAATTCCCCAAGGCTTTTAAATACATATAAAAAAACTGAATAAGCAAATGCTTTAATCATATAAAAGTGAAAATTATTTCTATAATTTTGAATCACCACGTAAAATTGAATGTTAAATCCGATTAAAATGGCATTTTTTACGCTTTATCAAGAATATATAAGAGAAGAATGTACCACTCAATACAAAAAATCGCACCCATCCGTGCATCGGTTTGCCATAAATAAACCCTCCCGGGGGGTTTATGTACCCCCCCCGGGGTACATAAACCCCCCTCCCCCCGGGGGGAGTACATAAACCCCCCGGGGTTATAGATATAGACCCCCGGGGGGAGTATATAGCCCCCCCGGGGGAGCACAATACCCCCCCGGGGGAGTATATAGACCCCCCGGGGGAGTATATAGACCCCCCGGGGGAGTATATAGACCCCCGGGGGAGTATATAGACCCGGGGAGCATATAACCCCCCCGGGGGAGTGTATATGCTCCCCCAAAATTTAAAAAAAAATTTTTTTTTGTGGAAAAGCGTCGCCGCGGCGCGGTTGTCTCGTTGATTGTAGAAACTGTATTTATTATGTAAAAATAGTGTTTATTTAGTAATAAAGTTATTTTTTATCGAAACTTTATTGAAATTTCCGTTAAACGTGAAACTTTTGATTTGTAAAACAGTTTTTTTTGTGATAATGGCCGGAAAACCGGGGTTACATATTACTTTTCGGCGACATAATAAATACAGTTTCTACAGTCAACGAGAGAACCGCGCCGCGGCGACACGTTTCCACAAAAAAAATTTTTTTTAAATTTTGGAGGAGCATATACACTCCCCCGGGGGGGTTTATATGCTCCCCCGGGGGGTCTATATACTCCCCGGGGGGGGGTCTATATACTCCCCCGGGGGGGTCTATATACTCCCCGGGGGGGTTATATGCTCCCCCGGGGGGAGTATATAGACCCCCCGGGGGAGTATATAGACCCCCCCCGGGGGGTTTATTTATGGCAAACCGATGCACGGATGGGTGCGATTTTTTGTATTGAGTGGTACATTCTTCTCTTATATATTCTTGCCTTTATTAATTAAAATATTAATTTATTTCAGGTTATTTAAACAAGCAAATTGTAAAGGCCGGTATTCCTATTTACGACGTTCGAGACAATCCCCCAGCTCCTCAGCCAAAGGAAATGATAACTTTGGAGGTTTTTATTAAAAATGTTTAACTCAATAGTAAAGGAAAATTATGTGACTTCGTGTAATGCTTAGACACATTTAGTGCCATAACGAAGCCGTGACCTAATAAATGCGCGCCCTAGTTAGGAGGACCTGCAATGCCTATACCTAAGGGGTTGTGCAATTTTCGTTTTAATTAGCGGTTTTTAAACATTTCTTTTATTTTTATATTAATAGAGAACAGAATGGACGTGTGAAGATGAAAAGAAAAACCTAAAAAAAATTTTATATTAGCTTAGGAATACATAGAATGCTTTTATTTTTTATAAATATTTACAAAAAAATTAGAAATTTACTGAAATCGAATGCTTGTTACTTTTATGAAAAAGCAGACGGCATTAAACGAGACACTTAAAATGACTAAAAAATTTTGAAGAAACAACTTTTAAAAAACATATTAAAGTTGACGCACAAACAATTAAATGACCATAATAAACTCAATAATTAAGCACAAAAAAAACCAAAATAATCATTAATAAAACGTTGTATTCTCTAGCTAGACTTTTGCATTTTTTTTTAAAACAATCGCAAAGTATTTTTTAGTGCAATTTTTTCGGTTTTCCATTTGGCAATGGCAAGCAGACATAACCCGCTTATATTAACTTTGTAGCTACTTTTTTCATGTTTACATACAAATTTTAATTAGGCGCTTTAAAACCGACAATTTCTAACAAAAGGCTACGTGTTTCAAATGTTATATAATACCTACCATTGTAGGTTTTAACAACGACACAATGTCACAGTATCACTAATACATGCATTTGGTGTTTGAACCTACAGTGATAGGTTTAAACAACAAATAATCAGTGTGATCTCTTTATTCAAAACTCCAGTATTTTTGTCTTCCTTCTCTATAAAGATTATCATAAATTACGGTATTTAATCCGCAGTTGCGGATGTTAGTTTGTGCTATATTTTATGTTTATTATGTAAGTCTCAGTAAAAGTGCAAAGTATTATATAGATTTATAAATTGTTTCAAAATTTATCTTTTTTTCCAGGGAATTTTCGAAAAACTTGAATCTGAGCTGCGTGAAGTGAATGCTAATGAAGGAACATTAAAAAAGAATTACCTGGAACTGACAGAACTAAAACATATTTTACAAAAAACTCAGAGTTTTATGAATGAGGTATACTAATTTTTTCGTCAAAAATTTCATGTAATGTCTGATAGCTCATTAAGATATGCTTCTACACATATTATATAATTAATAAAGTATAAAGTATATAAGTAAAACTTAATAAAATGAAAAATAATATATGTATATTATACATTCATTGTTTGAAAAAACACTATTAACCTTACTTTTTTTAAAAACTTAAGCGATTGCTCAACGTTATTAAATTTTAACTATATTTTGATAATTTTAGGCTGCTCCAAAAGAGAAGGATTTTGCAGAGTTTAGTGATACTGAGCCAGACGAGAAAACAGCTACTCAACTTCAATTAGGGTAATTTTAAAATTGATCCGTGAAAATTTAAATTTGACTATGAAATTAAATAATTAAGCAAATTGAAATCAAAATAACAACTTTTTGGCACAGCAAAACGTGTTGGTTACCGTCTCGTTGGGTATTGATTCAGCTTTTTATTGTGTTTTGGGTTTTAGCAAAAAAAGCTTTATTTATTTTCTTACTTAATGTAATTTTTTGAGCTTTTGCTTGTTATTTAAGGTAGTACAAATTGTAAGCATTTAGATAAGAATATTTCACATCTAACCAAATGCGTTGAAAAGTTTTAAATCTGTGAAGAATTTTTTTAATTGGAGCTTACAGGACCATTATTTTGATAAAATTTTATTCGCTTACTGATAAATTTTAATAAATCTAATTATGTTTTTGCTTTATTTTTTAACAAAAAAATGTCTTAAAAAACAAATGAGGAAAAAATAACGTTTAAAATTCCTTAAATTCTAAAAATCAATAAAATATTAAAATGATGTAGGTTGTTATACAATTAACACAATAAGACATATTCTTAAAATATATCCTTATTATTTATTCAACTTAATATCAATCAATTTACCATGTTTAGAACGGAAACAATTCCATTTTTGTCGCTAAGGTATGCTATGTATTTAAAAAATTGGTACTCGTATTTATTAACGAAACTTTTTTGCGCACAAATAATTAGTTGAACTATATTTATTTAAACTTATTTTTTAAATTATTTTTGAATTATTTTTATTTAAACTTAATTAGTTGAATTATAGTTATTTAATTTTAATTTTTTAATAACTGTAAACATAATTCTCTTACAAACACCGGTAATGCACGTTTTTTTAAATTTTGTGGTAATTTCTTTATCTATTCTGATTTTTTAAAAATAATTTTAGTTTTAGTAAAACTTTTTTAATCTACTATCAGCTTGTAACTTTATTATTAATATAAATTTACAATTTTTAATTTTATCACTTTTTTATGGTTTACAGTTTTTTTTATAAATTTTTTCAACATTGATATTTACTTCCTTAGATTAGGTACTGTATGTTGTAGTTAAGACATAGAATAGAATAATTTATTTCATACATACATACAAAATGACAATGAGTACATGGTGAAATAAAAGGCTAAACAAGCAAATAGACTGGGTATGAAATAATAATAATATTTCACAGGCATAAAAAATACTACTAATATGCAACATACAAATTCACAATAAAATATTTTTAATTTGCAAAATATATATCTAACTTTTTGTTTAAATATTTGTAAAGAATTTTCCGAAATAATTTTAAATGGCAAGCTAATCCAGGAATTTACAACGCGATTTGAAAAAAAAAATATTTGAAAATATCCATTCGAACTTTTTCCTTATTAAGCTTAAATTTGTTTCCCCTTGTATGCAAATTAGTAGAACGTCTACAAAGTTTTTTAAGATTTAGAAAACATGACAAGGTCATTTTATGCCGACGATGCTCCAAAGACTCTAGCACTAACTCTTTTAATCTTGTTGTATAATCAATTTCAGGAAAAGCACATTGTGCATATAACTTACGTGTAAATTTTCGTTGTACTCTTTCTAATATTTCACGGTATTTGATGTAATGAAGAAACCAAACAAAAAAGTCAAATTCCATCAAAGGCCTCACATAGTTTTTGTAACCTTGCAAAATTGCTGACATATTTTTTGTGGTAATTGCCCTGAAGAGCATAGCAAGTCTGCGGTGAGCTTTTTTTGCAATATTTGAACAATGCATGGAAAATTTTAAATCTTTTGTAATAGTAATATCTGGATCACGTATATTGTCACATCTGTTAATAAGAACATTATTTAAACTATAATTATTAGTATTGTGGACATTACCAAATGAAATAACACAACATTTTTTAAGAGGAATATTTAGGTGCCATGTATCGGCCCAGTTACAGAAATTATGTAAATAGTGCTGAAAATTATTAGCAGGATCATTAGGAAAGTAATGTATGTGATAGATTTTAGCGTCGTCCGCAAATAATTTTACAATTGATTGGTTGCCAACCGCTTTTCAAAGGTCATTTATAAAAAGTAAAAATAGCAGGGGGCCTAAGAAGCTGCCTTGAGGCACCCCACTAGTAACAGCAAAAATATATAATACTATATATTATATTAAGGAAAAATATGTCACACAGTTTTAGAAGCGAATCAATTTGGTGCCATTTTTCGGGCACTGCCATTCATTGTTGTGCGCGAAAAATGGCAAAACAACTGCTATTATTGGGGCAAGTGTGGTGTAAATGAGCACTGTTCAAAAGTTGCATTGTTTTTGTGCATATCTTGGCATGCTAACGCGAACGCACAGCATTTTAAAGAACACTGCACTTTTTTAGCAATTTTTGCGCATATACACGCATATACTGCACATAAAATGGCACAACCGGAAAAAACAAAAAAAATAAACTGGATGAAGAGTAAAACCCGGTAGTAAAATGTGTTTTGTTTAAACGACTTCAGTTTTAAAATTTAGTTTATCAACTCGATTTTCTTTCTAAAACGCGAGAAAATTTAAGTATCAATTGGAATGTATGAATTGTCAAAATGCAATTACAAATAATACTAAAACGCGATAACATAAAACAAAAAGTGAAGCAACAACGATTTTTTTCTTTATTGCACAAGAAACCAAGTAAATAAATAATTTTTTTTCAGTGTATTATACAAAATTCGAATAACATATAATGAAGAAATTATACTCCATTAAAAAACACATTTTACTACTGGGTTTTACTCTTCATCCAGTTTATTTTTTTTTGTTTCTTCCGGTTGTGCCATTTTATGTGCAGTATATGCGCGTTTATGCGCATAAAATTGCTAAAAAAGTGCAGTGTTCTTCAAATGCTGTGCGTTCGCGTTAGCATGCCAAGATATGCGCAAAAACAATGCAACTTTTTGAACAGTGCTCATTTACACGACACTTGCCCCAATAATAGCAGTTGTTTTGCCATTTTTTGCGCACAACAATTAATGGCAGTGCCCAAAAAATGGCACCAAATTGTTTCGCTTCTAAGACTGAGTTACATATTTTTCCTTAATATAATATATAGTATTATATATTTTTGGTAACAGCAGAAAATGATGAAACAGAATAATTGATTATTACTTGCTGACGTCTGTTACTCAGAAAGGCTTTGATCCAGTTAAGCAGTTCATAACAAATGCCATATTTTTTTAGTTTATGCAGCAGTTTATTATGACTTACTGAATCAAAAGCCTTCGCAAAATCTATGTACATAACACAACTGATTTTTTTGGTTTCAATTGCTTTAATCCAATCGTTAAGACTGCACAGTAGTTGAAGCCCTACAGATTTTTTAGACAAAAACTTAAACTGTTTTCTACATATTAATTCTGACTTAATAAAAATTTGATGATTTTGTCATAAATAATACTCTCCAATATTTTTATACAATTAGGTCAAAAATACAGGACGATAATTATTGCACAAACTTGCGATCCTTTTTTTAAAAATAGGCGTTATTAAAGCGTCCTTCCAAATTTGGGGTAATAAACCACTTTCCAAAGAAAGGTCTAAAATTTGTGCTAAGGGCATAGCAATTTGTTCAGCTACGTTTTTGATGTAAAAAGCAGGTAAGTTTTTTGGTGTTTTAGAAAATTTATTTGGAAGTTTTTTTTTAAGCAGAAGTTTTACTGGAAAAGCTACACCGCTAATTTTGTCTTCAGTTTCTGGATTAAAATTTTTAAAAATTACCATCATTTTTGGTAAAAATGGAACGAAAAAAGGAGTTTAAAACTTCACATTTTTCTGCATCACTTACTTCAAAACTGCCATCAGGTTTTTTTATTAAACCTATTTCTTGTACTTTTGTATTCAGTTTAGAATTTAGAAAGTTGTAGAAACTTTTAATATTTCTACTGTTTAAAATTTTATTTTAATACTCAAGATTAAATTTTTTTTAATTCGTTTTATATTCACGAATACATGCTTTCCACAAATGTTTATTTTCCCTGAAATTTTTGTTTGTTTGTATAAACGCTTCTTTTTTTCAAAAGCCTGGTAATAACAGCTCACTCAACAATATGCATCTTATTCGTCTCACTTTTATTTCTTTAAATGAGACAAATTTATTTATGCATTCCTAGTTAATATCGCAAAACGTTTTATATAATTGTTTGATAGACTCACAGTTATTTATAAATACATTTACCACACTAATATTTGCAAGATAATTTTTAATGTCAGAAAAATTGGCTTTTTTATAAAAAACAATTTTTCAATATGTTTCTGGTTTTTACTAATTCTGATTCGCACTGAAAAATCGATTGCCGCATGATCACAGGTGTCAGCTAGAGGTTCGGTTTCTAAAACATCGGATATAAGATTGTGTTGATTACAAAAAACGAAATCGAGCATATTCCCTGCATTATGTTTGGCAAAATTAACAAACTGGCAAAAACCATTATCCACAGTAATATTATAAAACATACTGTGTGAAATATCGTTTGTTTTAATTTGAAGATTATCCAAATTTATATAGGGGTAATTAAAATCCCCCAGAAAAACAGTTGAAAAAGACACATTTACAAAACCTGGCATAAAATCAGAAAAAGCTTCTAATGACATAATCTCAGAAAAAGCTTCTAATGACATAAACTCAGAAAAAGCTTCTAATGACATAAACTCAGAAAAAGATTCTAATTTTTTAATTTCACTTTTTCCCCTTTTGATTGAAATTTTTTTGGCGGTCTATAGCAACACAAAAGTCTTAGTTTGGTTTCTCTGCCCGGCAAATCAAAACTTCCAAACTCAAAGTATGGTTTATTCTTAAATATTTTTTACCAAAACGCAAACATCTTCTCTTCTTCTCACAACTAAGCACCTTATAATTATTATTACCACCAACTACGTTTTTATCAGTTATATATTTGTCTAACAACGATTCACAAATGAATACCAGGTTGTTGTTGCTGTTGTTGTTGCATTACCTGAAACTTATCTTTCCTGTGCAGATTATGTAAAAGGCAGGCGCTAAGACAAGCCAGGAGGGGCAAAAAAACTTCACCCCATTGTTGAGACTCTTCGTTCAACATTAATAACGATGTTGGCAACCTTTGCCGCCAGAGTGTTCACTGCATGCAGTGTTCACCCATTCCGAGGTCTTCGTCTAAAGGATTGTTTAAGTCGCCTAATGTTGATCTTAGTATTTAACGTCGTACATGGGCAGCATAGGTGTTCCTGCAAGGCCAATGGTACAAACTCCACACACAATAGAGCTGTATTTTTCCACTAGTTTGCTAGATGAAAAACTGCCATGTATGGCCAATGTGCAACAACCTTTTTCTAGCCATGCCAAGCTGGACTTATTTCTATGAGAGAAAAGATCCAGCAACCAGATGGTACCCGTAGGCCCGTTGGGTGCTGCCCGAAGGCCAGCACGGTCCTGGTGGCTCAATTGAACATGAATACCAGGTCGTATGTGTTTGTAGAAAGCAAACAATTTAGCTCTAATAATCTTTTAACAATGCTTCGGGCGCTAAAATAGATGGACCGAATACTTGTGCAACCATTGTCCTATTTTTCAGCTTGTTTTGGGGACCTTGTTTTTAGGAAACTTTCATTTTTCTTACAAAGGTACCAACCAAAAGGTGTAGGTCCTTGCCTGAAAATTAGAAATGACGAGATAAGAACAGCGGCTTGATTAGCTTTCTGTTCCCGTTCTGCGTACAGTTCAGCGAGTTTTTTTCGTTCAGAAAAGGTCAGACTTGGGCGAATAAAAATGGAAGACCATTTTCCCAAAGAACGAAGGTTTTTAGTCGCATCCATGACTAAATTACGATCAACAAAATGGTCGAACTTAACTTTTAGAAGGCGATTTGGGATCAACAAATTTATACCAATCTTTAATAATGATATTTTTACTCATCGTTTGGTTGATTTTACTACAAATATTATTTTTTTATCTTTTCTAGTCAAAAGCTTACATATCCTTTAAAGAATTTTTACCTGTTTTAACCATTTTTTACAATTATTTTCAAAGTTTTAAAATTGTTATAGTTTGTCACAAATATTCTTAAATTATGTAATTTTAGCGAGTTTTATATGCTATGAAAAAAATAAAACATTCAAAAATAAAAGGCTCTAGGTCGCATAAACATAAATTTATACATCACGCATTTACTATGCAACGCTGCTTAAAACTTTAATAACTTCTATAGAAAATAGAAACTATTAAAAAACCTGGAGATGTTTTAAAGTTTTTATTCATAAAAAAAAACATTTTTATCAATAGCTCACTTGATCCGTTTATAAATTTAAGTGTAATGGCCAATAAATTCCAAAAATTTGCCACTTATAGTATATTATAATAATTATAATAATCTATAACAAGCTTTGGAATTTATATTAAGTGGGGGGTAATTTTGTTTAATCAACAAATTGGACTTAATTTATCAAGATAAAAGCTATATAGTTCACTACAGTTCAACCAGTGATCACTCATATAGTTAAACATTTGTATGTAAATTACCTTAACGTCGATTTAAACACAGCACTATCTAAAGCACGATCTATCTAAAGCACTTTTTTTTCGCAGTTTGCACGTAATTTTGGTGGATTTGAGGATGGGAGAAACCAAACCTTGCCGTTGGTAGCAAAATCGGTGGGTTAATGCCCATTTTTATAACAATTTATTTTTTTTAGGTTTGTGTCCGGGGTTATTGAGCAGAGTCGAGTCAATTCTTTCGAAAGAATTTTATGGCGGGCTTGTAGGGGAAACGTATTTTTTCGACAAATCGAAATCGGTGAGCCGCTGGAAGATCCTGCTACCGTAATTTTGTTTTATTTTGTCATAGAATTATATAGGGTAATGCATTTAGTTTCGGCACTTTTCCCAATTGGCCATTCTTTATTTTGGACTATATCTTTGGTAATCCTGGACAGAATACGACATTTGATAGCCACAAATGAGAGCTAATTATATTTAGATGACTGCCGTGAGCTTTTTATTTGTTATGCTATGATAGTTTCTCGTGAAAATGTGTGATTTATAAAAAATAAAATTGTTACTCGTTTTTAGAACACGGGCATTTCATGATTACGCCATAAAATGGTTTAAAAATTAAACTGTCCTGGTAACATTTTGTCTATTTTTCGAATTTTTAGTCCCCGTGGTTCTACGTTGCGTCTGTGGTGAGCAATCGTTATAAAATAAAATAGTGTAATTTCGGCACACATAATTTTGTAGGTAAAAACGGGTTGAATTAAGTGGTCGGGTGTTAAATTGTAGTTTTAAATAGTTAAAAGACAACGTTGAAATGTGTAGGGTCATAGCATTGCACTTAAACTCGATTGAAGGGGTCCTTTTAAAAAGTTCCGAAATTAAATGCACATTTTTCCCAAATTTTGCTCATTTTGATACTATTTGGCATTTTAGCTGTAACTTTTTGCCAGTTACTACACGTTGAACAACAAGTAGAAGCTTAAATTAATGAAAACTGTCTGGAGATAATGATAGGTGTTTAAATTTTTGAAAATGATGATTTTTTTGACTGAGCAACAATCGATTGTTTGTAAAGTGCCGAAATTAAATGCAGACATTTAATTTCGGAAATTTTCCATTTTTTTTAAAAACTGATTTAATTAAGTAAAAAACTACTTTCGTACAGTGAAACTTTTGTGACGCAACGCAGTATTGTGAAAGCTTTAAAATGAGCTATCAAACATGAAAATCGGGCCATACAGTGAAAAGTTACATCGGAAAAACAAAAAAGTGCCAAAATTAAATCCACTACCCTACTGTAGGCAAAACAAACGTAGGTGGGGCAGTTGTGTACTAAAATAATGAAGATTATGTGATAACCTTTCAAAACAATGCCATTTATCATGATTTAAAATCATTAATTTATGATGATTTATTATTTTCAAATACCTAGTTTTATAAGTAATATTAAACTTAAAATTGAAAATTTTTTTGTCATGATATGCCTCCCCCTCAATTTTTTATTACTGAACAACTGCACCAACAAGTTTATCCTGCTTATAACTGTGAATGTGTTTTTTTACATTTTATAACAATTTATATTAATCTTATATTGAGGACTCATAAAATAAAGTGAAAATCGGTTAATAAGTTCCTGAAAAGAAGACTAAAAACAATAATAACATTCTGCCTTGTTTAAAAATCTATCATCCCTAATTTTTGTAATCTTGCATCTTTTATACTTTTAGGTTACTGTATTATAATAACTAAATTTGAAGTTTACTTTTTAATGTACAAATTTATGTACTGTAATAATAAAAACTATACACTTTTAAACCAAATGCAGTTTGAAAAAATATAACAGCTCTTAAATAGTTTATCCGTCCGAATTGTCCCGTAGTGTATTTGTTTAGATTTTAATGTAATGTAATGTGTAATATAATATTAATTTTTCATAAGTTTTGTCAGTAAGGACTCATTCAAGAGGATCCTAGAAGTGTCTTCTAGAATTTCGTTTGGACAGTTTTAGAACTATTTGGGGCAGCGTGAAGCAGTCTCAGATTATTTATATGGCTTTTTTATTTAGTCACATTGATCAAAACCTTACCATTTAAATAAAATTTGTTCAGTGATAAAAATTCTCCAAAACGTTTGGGAATTGATCTCTAAAGAATGTGAAATGCTTCAAACTGTAGTTACTTCCGCCTTTATTCTCACAGAGCCAAACATTCAGCCGCAAATCAAGAATAGTACCCGCCATTTTAGGATACTTAAAATTTTAACGTACTTTTTACCAAAAAAAATTAGGCAGGTAGCCACGTTTTTTTCAGCGTTCTCGGAACAGTTCTGAATCAGTTCTAGTAAAAATATTTTGGAATTGGAATACGGGTTAAACTTTTATGGTCAATAATAAACATTTAAAAAACACGTAAAAAAACAAATTTTATAATAACTCAACCATTTTATAATATTTTACGACCCATTTATTTACTTCCAACAAATCATTATTTTTTTTCATTTGATTTAAAACGTATAACAAGCGGGTTTTAAGGCGAAATTATTGTTGATGCAGAAATATTTTTTTTTATATATTTTCTAATTTTAGGGGGACGAAGTCAGCAAATGTGTTTTTGTGATTTACTTTCAAGGCGAACGATTGAAAGAACGAGTTAAAAAAATCTGCGACGGGTATTAGATTTTTATATTTTTCACTTGCAAAAAGTCAAAACGCGTTTACACCGCAGCGAACAAAAGCTATGTAACGGTGTAAGCGGAACCCTTGTCATTTGTCACTTTTCACTTGTACCTCCGGTGTAAACCAGCCATAAGGGTTATAATGCTATATTTTACGGCTTATTAAGGTTAATTAAAGCATCAGCAACAGTTTTAAACAACCGCTAATTTAGCAGGCTAACGGCTAATTTAACAAGACCTTGGTATTCTTGGTGGTTCAACCGTCAAGAATGCATAAGAGAAGAAAATGCCCGACTGTGTGTTAAATAGTTTCTCTAATTATACGTAGATTAATTCGCAATGTATATTTTTCATTATGTAAAAAAATTTACTAGAGCCTGTCGAATAATCTAATTTGTGGAATAATCCATATGGTAATTTTTACGTAATACTGTCGATTATTCTATGACTAAGTTTGTATTTGTACTAAAACAATTATTATAACTAAGTTTGTATGCATCAGGGAACGTCAAATCAAAAAACAAAAAAAATTGCAGAAACCTTCCAGTTATTCAAAAATAAGTCATTTTCAAATACCGTATTTTTTCTATATGTAGCCTAGGCTACTATTTTTTTTCTAATTGTAGCCTAGGCTACTGTTTTTTTCTAATTGTAGCCTAGGGTACTATTTTTTCAGTTTTGGCCTAGGCTACTATATGTTTTTTCTAATTGTAGCCTAGGCTACTATTTTTTTCAATGGGTGTGAACGGGTAGGCTACTATTAGAGGCTAGGCTACTATTTTTTAAACGAAGAAACGACAGGTAGGTATGGTAGATATAGTGTTCGATGAACAATTTTTCCAAACAAAATATTCTACAAACTTTCCAAAAAAATTTTATTTACATCTAATGACAATGATCTATGTTTTTACGCAAACAACTATACGGAAACATCAGTGCCATTTTTATAATTTCTCAGCTTTATCAGACTCTCCTTTCTCGAAACCTCGCAACAAACCACCCTAAAAAATGCGTGCAGTCTTCTATTAGTAGCCTAGGTTTCTATTAGAGGCTAGGCTATTAAAGCTGGTTCATACTTATGTAAAAACGTCCTTTGGACGTTGTCCAAAGGACGTTTTTACATACGTTTATACGATGTGTTTGTCCTTTGGACTTTGTCCAAAGGACGTTTTTAGATAAGTATGAACCAGCCTTTAGTGTTTTATTGGGTGCAAAAGGGTAGGCTACTATTGAAGGGTGCGCTATTAGAAGAAATATAATATTTTGTATTATTTTTAAATAACTTATTTTAAAATAAATTAGCATGTTACAAATGGCACGAAATTTCTGATAATACTTCAAAACTTCGAACTTATTGTAAATTAACTTCGGTTTGTAAATTTTGTATTTAATTCGTAATAATTTCCAATTCTGCTTAGTTTTACAGCAACAGAAATAATCGCGATTGTTTTCTTGTTTAGTGCATTATTTTGATGGTGTTTTTTTCAAATCACAGTTAATCTACTTGTCCTTTTAAGAAAAAAACAAAAAAAGTTCGCTTAATTTAATTTAATTTTTGTCCCCAGATTTTAATCAAACAACCTTTTTGCTTGTTAAATTTTGATTAGTTGTTTTGTGACTTTCTTGACAACTTTGACAGGCAAGTTTTAATAATATTATATAATGATAATATTAATATGTAATAATAATATTTCTTTAAGATTTCGCGCCACACTATATCCCTGTCCGGAGACAGTGCAAGAACGGAGAGAAACTGCTATAGGTGTTATGGCTCGTTTAGAAGATCTGAAAACGGTAATAATAATAAAAATAAAAATATTCCACTTGTGTGTAGTAAAGTGTAGTAAAAAAGCCCGGCTATAACAATGTCGTATTTTTGAAATAGTCCATTAAAATAACACTCCTTATGTATAAGGCAGAATATGTCATTATAAAAGGCTTGAAATACATTGGCTTTATTTACATTTAAAAAATACAGTTAGAAAAATACAAACGACATAAAAAAAACTTTCCGAATACATAAATGGTCACTATAAGTTTGTTTATCCTTATACTATAATGCACAAAAACGGTGAACAATTCAGTTTGTGACTGGCTAAATTTATTTTTTATCATGAATTTTTTTTGTACTAATTTTGGGCCTACATAAAGATCAAATAGATTATTTTGTCAAAAGTTTTTGCAAACTAAATTTTTAAAAACTTACTAAAATAGTTGTAAAACTACTTAAAACTTATTTTAAAGCTTAAACTTGAAATAGCTTCTTTAAACGGGGGAGCTCCGGAGTCCCCTTGATCCCGCGGCTAAAACTGCAAATCATGATATTATAGAGGGTAGAGACATCACTGGTTTTATAATCTTTATCGTTTTTAAAATCAATTTGTAAAATAGTTTTGGAAATCCGGACTAAGCTTTTCGGAATGCAAAAATCAAATTTACGATATCATAAAAAACTATTGTAATTTTAAGTTTTTAAAGGCTGGTCTATATTTAAATTTTTTTTTTAATTTTTGATATTTTGACTTAAAAAAAGTATAAAAAAATTTAAACTTCAGAAAGCGCTCTTAAATTGCCCAAAATGTATTTTTTTATGTTCGTCCTTTGGACACTTTAGACCAAGTATGTCCAGGGCTTAATTTACTTTTAAATTTTTTTTTAAATTAATTTATTCACACTGGTTATTATTCATTGTTTACTTGTATCATTTGTTTAAAGGTTTTGGCGCAAACCAACGACCATCGCTATCGTGTGCTCAATGCGGCTGCCAAGCATATCAGCCTGTGGTGGATAAAAGTAGGCATTTTTTTAAATGTACACACTGTTTTAAATGTTGGCATTTTTTTTAAAGTAGGCATATTTTTAAAAGTAGGCATTTTTTTAAATTCAGAATACAAGCATATCAGCCTGTGTTGGATAAAAGTAAGCAATTTTTTGCATGTAAGCAATTTAGTGAAAAGCAGGCATTTTTTAAAGTAATTTTTTTTAAATTAGCAATTTTTTAATTGAGGCTGCCAAGCATATCAGCCTGTGGTGGATAAAAGTAGGCAAATCTTTCAAACCTTGCCAGTTTTTTAAAGTAGGAAATTTTTTTTAAAAGTAGGCATTTTTTTTAAAATACGAATTTTTTAAATGCAGAAGCCAAGCTTATGAGCCTGTGCTTGATAAAAGTAGGCAATCATTTTATATGTAGACAATTTTTTTAAAAAGTAGACATTTTTTTAAAAAAGAAACGTTGTGACCAACGCGAAAGCAGATAGGCCCCAAATAAATTTAGTTTAAAGCCAGGTAATAATGAACTGAGAAGCAGGTAGGAGAAATATAACTTTTGTCACTCCTTCTTTGGTGGGATATCAAAAAAATTCATACATTACCAAATTTTTATAGGATTATAAATAACGGAAAAGAATTGTTGTTTTATTTATAAATATTTTTAGGTGCACAAAATGAAAGGAATATACCACACTTTAAACTTGTTCAATTTGGATGTCACAGAAAACTGTCTAATCGCAGAATGTTGGTGCCCAGTTGATGAATTACCCGCTATTCAACTCGCGTTAAAACATGGAACTGTAAGATTTTACACATACGATAACTGACTTAAATTCGGCCACCGATTGCTATTTTTCCCAGGCTCAAAGTTGTGAAATAAGCTGCGTATAGTTGGAAAGACGTCATGTTATCAATCTAGTCCTGCGCAGTTTATTTCATGACTTTGCGCATGCCAAAAATAACAATCGGTGGCCGAAATTAAGGCTGGCCGAATTTAAGTCAGTTACACTAAATAGAATTTTTGTCAGTTACAAAATATTTTTTTAATTTTTTTTTTCGTTTATATATTTCACATTGTTTTAATATTTTTAAACAATCAATTGTATGCAGTATTACTCCAAAAATTGATTGCAATTACATTTTTTAGAAAAAAAAACATTTTAAAATTAATAAAATTTCCAAAAAAAAATGAAATTTGCAAGTAAAAAATGCAGTTTATAGTTAAAAAAACTAATTTAGGAGGAAAGTGGCAGCACAGTACCGTCGATTTTAAATCGCATTGAGACTAGGAAAACGGCTCCCACTTATTTCAAAACTAACAAATTTACTCAGGGTTTTCAAAATATTGTGGAAGCCTACGGTGTCGCCGACTATCGAGAAATTAATCCAGGTATTTTAAAAGAAAAATAACATCTAAGTTCCGTGGATTTTGCTACTGAAAATCAATAATGCTTCGTGATTCTTGTCTCGTCTTAGACGCAAAAGCACAGCACATCATTCTTAGTTAGTGATGTTCCCCGCAGCGCCGATCTCCGGAACTCCGGAGCGAAGCTTTTTTAGGAGCTGCAGAGCAATCACCGAAGCGCTGCTTTATTTTGGTACTAATTCTATGAGTAATGAAAGAGTAATACCATAAATTTTTTAGCGAATGTTTTTTGAAAACTGATTTTTTCCAAAACTTATTAAAAACCATAAAAAAGTCCTAAATATGTAAATAGAATAAATTAATAATATATTTAAAAGCTTAATTACACTTGAAATCGCTCAGCTAAGGGGCAGAGCTCCGCAGATATGGGGAGCTCCCTGGCATATAATGGCCAGAGCTCTGTGCCTGATATTGGAAAGTGGCAACATCACTGCTTTGAGTGGAGGAACTTACCTCCGCGCTAAAATAAATTACCTTCGATGTTTATCCCTTTTTTGCACAAGTCGGAACTTACTTCTGAAAGCAAGACACAAAACTGGAAGGTTCAAAACTTTCGCAGATGAACAAGACAAAAAAAATTGTTTAATCTAATCGAAAGTCCATATTTTTTAGATTAGAAAAAAAATTTTTTTTTAATTTTTAGTTAGTGAGTTATGACTGGGAAAACGACCGCAAATTGCAAAGAATTTGAAAATCACAAAAACTTGATTTTCACCTGAATAAAATTTACAAACTAATGAACATTTTATAACCATTCAAAAACTTATCAAACGAGCTCTAAAAATTAAATTTGTTTTGTTGGAAACATGAGTATACTTCTTGAGATGCAAAAAATATAGTAAAAATTGTAAAATTGAATTTTTTTATTTTTAGCAAGTTTTCGAGTTTCCAACATTTTTTTAAAAACATTTTTAGGTTTTTAAAACACGAAGATAGTTTTTATTGGTCAAATAAGTTTTAAAATCGATGTTCACGATGGTCAAAATCCTCCCATTTAAATATCTTCACAGAGTTAAGACGTTATAGATCCACTTTTAGCCAATTAGAGCTTAGGGAAAAAATGGAGATCTCTCATTCATTGGAGATCATTTTTCCCAAACGCTATCGGCTAAAACGGCTCCTCTCACAACCATTCCCACATAGCAAAACATATATGACGTGATCACGAATACTAAATGACATTTTTAGGGGCCTTAAAATCCTGACGTGTTTTTTTTACAAAAACCCGGCGATTTCCTTTAAAAAATAGTGTAATGTTAGTTCTTTTGCGCAGATTTTGTATCTTATTTTAAAAATGTGCGTTTTAAAATTCTAAATTGTTTAAGTTTGAAAAATTAAACCCAAAAAAACACAAGAAATAGTAAAACTTAAAAAATAGAAAATACTGGTCATTTTTTTTCGATCGTTTTCCAGCTTTCCAACATACCAAAAATTTGCGTAAAAGGAAATGTTTTTAAAATGAATAATCAATTTTTGAAAAAAGTGTTAAAAATAAGCTAACAGAAGCCCAATTATTTTAGCAAAAGCAGAGTCTTATAATACAATTTTGCTGATTTAGTACAAAATATTACGATACAAAACGCCCTAAGACTTTTTTTAAAACTATTTTTAAGAATCATATAGGGTATTTTGTATTATTTGCATTAGAGCTTATAGAAAAAGCTTGAAAAAAACTAGAATTAACTTAATACTTATTTCAGCTCTCTTCACGATCATAACGTTTCCTTTCATCTTTGCTGTGATGTTTGGTGATACCTGCCATGGTATAATTATGTTCCTATTTGCTTTGTTCATGGTGGTCAAAGAAAAAAGTTTAAAAGCAAAAAGAATAAAAGACGAAGCAAGTTTAAATATATTATTTAAATATTCAAAATATGCTATAGTATCTATCTCCGAAAGTGCGGATAAAAATTATATATAGATAAATATAACTTATATTTTTCAAAAAAATACGTGTCAGAAATTATACAAAAAACAATATCTACAAGTAGTCTAGGAAAATTTTACACACTTGGACTTAAATTTACCTGTTTTAATTAAATAAAAATATAAACACGACAACAAAAATACAAAACATTGAGAAATGATAACCGACAAGCAACCATACTCTTATCTTTAGAATTCTTCAAGAAGGCGCCAAAAATTAAAACAGTGGTTTTGTTGTTATGATAAAACACATAAATATATAAATTTATCTTGACAATACTCATATACAACTTTGATCATGGGCTGTAGACCTTAGTTTCTATAACCCCCAAAACCTTAAAATCAGGCTTAACTTTTTTTATCATCATCATTTTTTGTCTTTATTTTAATTTATGTCTGTTTTTAAAAAGTTTACTTCTCATAAATAAAAATGAATTAAACGTGTTGCTTTATTACTAATTTATTTAATAAAATAATAATTAGATAAATGATTTGATTGCCATACAATAGGTGCAGCATTTGTTTTACTTATAAAATGTGCCTTAATTCTTGACCGTTTTTGTAAACTAAAATTCGGAAACGTTTTAGAATAATTTTTGGAATTAGCAATGTTGCTAATTTGTTTTCAATGTTCCATAATTTTAAGATTATTTTTATATGAAATTTTTATTTTGAAATTTAGATATTTACCATTTTTTTCGGCGGAAGGTACATCATACTTTTGATGGGCCTATTTTCGATGTATACCGGGCTTATTTACAACGAATTCTTCTCCAAAGCTATCAATTTGTTCGGCTCGGGATGGAAGGTTAGTAAAATTTGTATTTTATAAAAAACTTTAATAAAATGTGCGTTCAAATATAAGTTCAAACTGTAGTAATATATTGTTAAATTTTACCCAATCTTGTGAAGTGAGATCGAAGTCTGGAAATTGCGTTCGCAACTGAAATCACCTTAATTCTTTGGTTAAAAAACCGAAAACTGCTTCACGTACTATTAAGGCTGGTTCATACTTATGACAAAACGTCCTTTGGACAAAGTCCAAA
>JASAMX010032947.1:0-14751 GCA_030248175.1 Microlaimidae sp. YZB2_3
TATATATATTTACTTAATTTTTCTTTAAATTTAGTCTTTGTTTTTAATTGCTAAAACGAGTTTTTAAGTGGTTAAAAAGCAATAGCCTTAGCGTTCCTAAACGCCTTAAAATAAGTCTCTTTTTGTCAAAACAAATTGCTCAATCTGCTCAATGTGCGCAAAAGTCACTCTATTCTTTTGTTTGCCGCAACGCGGTCTGTTGCGCTCGTAATCGCTCATAAATAAACGTTTTGTGTAAACCGTTGTGTAACCTTTTTATCTCTGCAAGTAATCAATTACTGGCGCAGCAGCCGGTCCACAAAACACGTAAACTAGGCATACACTGTGCCTTAACGAATGAGCTTAAAATTCATAATTAAACATATTCAATATAAGTCCCACACGACACATAGAAACCACGGTACCAGACCTTGTTCCAATCCCTCTCTTTTTCCCTCAACGAGACGTTAAAATTGTACTAATAATTTTAATGTTTCGTTGATAACTAATCCCCACGACAAAACTTCCCCTGGTACTTTATGTTGTTCTTTCCCCAGTTCGGTAGCTTCATATTTTCCATGCACACCGGGCTTTGAGGTCTTGAAGTAACTTTTTGAGGACCTGAGCAAAGCTCGGGTTGGCAAACACTATTCATTTTTAAACCCGTTGCTTCAAGGTTTCACCCATTAAATTACTTAGGTGAGGCTACCGAGCCCAGCGAAAAAATCGAGCTTACAACACTTTGCTGTAACCTGTAACTTTTTTGCAGAAGTCTGACCCCATCAGACTTCTCAAATTTAGCTCTAAAATCGTACTGGTATTTTTAATGTTTCATACCAGTCCCTTACTTTCCGCTTATTAAGTCTACGTTAAATACCTTTACTTCTCTTTCAATTTGAGCAGTAACTTTTTGAAGGAGCAAGACCAAGTCGCTCTTATTTTTATGTCCCAACACGGTAATGTTTCACAGTATTAACTACTGTCAAACAGTATTTTCCTAATTCGGATTTGGTCCCGATTTACATTTGGCAGCATATCGTATATCGACTTCGTTGTAACATTTGAAAAGGAATTCGCGAAGAATTCCTTCTTTTCTTAATCCCCTCTACAGTAACCCCACTCCGTGAACCGACTTGACCCCCCGGTCAAGAGGGTGTGTCGTGTGTCCCCTCACTACGCTTGAACAAACACTAAGGTCAAATTATAAAAATCGTGCAAACTTCTTTATTGTGTAATAACCGGCTGAGCCGAATTAAACGGAAATCACAGCATAAGGGTATTTATTAAGTACGATAAGTAATCCGTGTGTACCGGGCCGCAAGACCATCAACTTACCGGCTTGACCCTTGTGCGCCCGCTACAGATCAATCGTTCCACTTTGGCACAAATTTTGTTAATACAAAAGTTTAAGGAAAAATTGATTTGCTGGAATGAATTGGATAATCTTACTAATCTTATTTATGTTATACCTAATTTATAGAGAAATAGTAGAGCCTTGTTGTAGCTTGAAAGCACCAAGATAAGATTTAAGGTTTTTAATTCAAGTATACACCTTTTTCTGACATTTTTTTGCTTTTAAGCACTATGCAAAATAATTTGTAGTTTGTAAATTCTTCTCTGTCAAATTTTCCGGAGTGATGTGTCAGCCAGACCAAAAAACTACACTTTTTTATCAAATCACGGGATGTTTATATAAATCTGACTATGTGTGGCGGATAGCGTTGAGCAGTTTAGGTCAATTAAATTAACATTATTAATTCATTCTTAAGTAGCCACTACACTCGCGTTCAATCACATTTTTCATTCAATTTAAACATTTTTAAAATATATTAATGTATGCGCTGTAATCAAATTACAGTAGCCCGCGCCTTTCGCCGCGCGTGTCAAAACAGTCGCTTATAGCAGTACGTGCGCTCCACGCGGTGCGTGGGCCCAGTGGGTTCCGCAATTATTGTTTTGCGCTTTAACCTTGAAGACTAGTCGTACCGTTTGATTTGGGAACCCTTGTTGGCAGATCCAGTTTAGGTATTTATAATTTACTTACCTTATTTATATTTATCGATGCCCCAATTGAGATGCCAACGGCTATAGTTGGTTTCCACCAACTTAGGTAGGAATTGTGTGTTAAGTGGAGGGTTCACAGAGGCTGTCTGTGAATTCTCCTTTGAGATAAGGCGAAATTTTGAAAGTGTTATGGTGGAGTGGCTACGACACCGGGTACAGGTATTTTGTAAAGAATTTTGCACATAATCATACACGTAGCCTACCAATACCTTTGGTAGTTTGTTTAAATTAAGCTAAAAGGTTACATAAACCCTCGGTAGCGTGTCGTCAAGGACACCTACCGGTTCGTAAAAATATCGTTATCTTTTTAAACCGGTAAATTTCTACAAAATTTAATATTCAAAATATAATTCAAAACAAAGCCTCCAACTAAACTAAAAAATAGTAATTTTAAAAAACTTATAAATTTACTTAATTTTCTTTAAATTTAGTCTTTGTTTTTAATTGCTAAACCGGGTTTTTAAGTGGCTAAAAAGCAATAGCCTTAGCGTTCCTAAACGCCTTAAAATAAGTCTTTTTTTTGTCAAAACAAATTGCTCAATCTGCTCAATGTGCGCAAAAGTCACTCTGTTTTTTTGTTCGCCGCAACGCGGTCTGTTGCGCTCGTAATCGCTCATAAATAAACGTTTTGTGTAAACCGTTGTGTAACCTTTTAATCTCCGCAAGTAATCAATTACTGGCGCAGCAGCCGGTCCACAAAACACGTAAACTAGGCATACACTGTGCCTTAACGAATGAGCTTAAAATTCATAATTAAACATATTCAATATAAGTCCCACACGACACATAGAAACCACGGTACCAGACCTTGTTCCAATCCCTCTCTTTTTCCCTCAACGAGACGTTAAAATTGTACTAATAATTTTAATGTTTCATTGATAACTAATCCCCATGACAAAACTTCCCCTGGTACTTTATGTTGTTCTTTCCCCAGTTCGGTAGCTTCATATTTTCCATGCACACCGGGCTTTGAGGTCTTGAAGTAACTTTTTGAGGACCTGAGCAAAGCTCGGGTTGGCAAACACTATTCATTTTCAAACCCATTGCTTCAAGGTTTCACCAATTAAATTACTTAGGTGAGGCTACCGAGCCCAGCGAAAAAATCGAGCTTACAACATTTTGCTGTAACCTGTAACTTTTTTGCATAAGTCTGACCCCATCAGACTTCTCAAATTTAGCTCTAAAATCGTACTGGTATTTTTAATGTTTCATACCAGTCCCTTACCTTCCTCTTATTAAGTCTACGTTACATACCTTTACTTCTCTTTCAATTTGAGCAGTAACTTTTTGAAGGAGCGAGACCAAGTCGCTCTTATTTTTATGTCCCAACACGGTAATGTTTCACAGTAATAACTACTGTCAAACAGTATTTTCCTAATTCGGATTTGGTCCCGATTTACATTTGGCAGCATATCGTATATCGACTTCGTTGTGACGTTTGAAAAGGAATTCCCAAAGAATTCCTTCTTTTCTTAATCCCCTCTACAGTAAACCCACTCCGTGAACCGACTTGACCCCCCAGTCAAGAGGGTGTGTCGTGTGTCCCCTCACTACGCTTGAACAAATACTAAGGTCAAATTATAAAAATCGCGCAAACTTCTTTATTGTGTAATAACCGGCTGAGCCGAATTAACCACCGTGTGTACCGGGCCGCAAGACCATCAACTTACCGGCTTGACCCTTGTGCGCCCACTACAGATCAATCGTTCCACTTTGGCACAAATTTCGTTAATACAAAAGTTTAAGGAAAAAGTGTTTTGTTGGAATGAATCGGATAATCTTACTAATCTTATTTATGTTATACCTAATTTACAGAGAAATAGTAGAGCCTTGTTGTAGCTTGAAAGCACCAAGATAAGATTTAAGGTTTTTAATTCAAGTATACACCTTTTTCTGACATTTTTTTGCTTTTAAGCACTATGCAAAATAATTTGTAGTTTGTAAATTCTTCTCTGTCAAATTTTCCGGAGTGATGTGTCAGCCAGACCAAAAAACTACACTTTTTTATCAAATCACGGGATGTTTATATAAATCTGACTATTTCTGAGCAACATTATATCCATGGTGTTATATGGAGATGTGGGTTAAAAAGACAAAGCCTTGAAAACCTTAGCCTATGCATAAACTGGTTAAGCTACACTTATTTTAGTTAATTCTGTTGGTTTTTGAGACTACCAAATAGTTTACCATCAGTTTGTAAAAACAGCTTGTAAACACCAACAATGGGTCAGTTGCTGTCATATTTGATAAATTCAATCATTTTTTGTTAAAACTAGGCCTATTTCGTTTTGGTACGTGTAGTTTCATTGCTGCTATACCCCCTTTGAAAATAAGCCTTTTTGCAAATTTGTACTTTTTGACATGGGTAATTTCAAAAAAGTTCCTGCTGGCCGACGCATCGTAGAAAGACGGTTGATATGGAGTTGGAAAAAAAAGTCATGTAAAACAGTTTTACCCCCCTTTGGTTTGGCGATTTCTATTTTTTTGGCACAGTTCCAATGCAATATATTTTGGCTATTTTGGAAACAATGTTTTTTAATTTTTGAACAAAGGTACAATAAGTTTTTTATTCCACATGAGAAACTTTTTAATATTAGAAAAACGCGCCTTTTCAATAGGATTCGATTGCCGTATCAACTCTTTTTCTAGCCCTTTCCTGTAGAATACGGCATTGGTTTTAAAATACCCATATTTTTGATGCTATAAAAACAACCGTTTTGCGCACGCACAATTTTGGGATGCGCGTGCGCGCGACAAATGTTTGCTCCAGCGTTGTAATGCACATCGATCGATTTCTCTGGGTGTGTAGAACACGCCTGTTACAATAACATTCTTTAACCCCTTAACTGGCACGTGCTAGACCACGATTTGTAAGGGGTATTTTTTGATTCCTCAAAATTTTGACTTTGCATGTGTGCAAAATTGGCACCGGGCCAAAAACCAAAAAAAGTGGCATAACAGGAAAAATCTCTCAAGTTTTTTGAGTAATTCTATATATATATTGTGGGGGTTTTGTGCACCCGTTCCAAAGCGGAAACAAAAAGTGGCGCGCATCATATTTCCCTATATATAAGGAGTTTAGGCCCCCCTGGTTATTAATAGTTTTGGTTACAAATTTTCAGCACCGCGCCAGTTAATGGTTTGTTGTTAATAGTTTTTGTAACAAATTTTCCGCGTTGTGCCAGTTAATAGTTTGGTGTTAATAGTTTTAGTCACAAATTTTTGGCGCCGTGCCAGTTAATGGTTTGTTGTTAATAGTTTTGGTTATACCGTTTTGACGAAAGATTATTAAATAACAATCTTCTTTTTTATTCCTCCACCTACTCTACTAATAGTTTTTATTTGAGAAAACAAAAACAAAGATTGTTTAATAGTTTTTGCAACTATTAAGTGAAAACATCGCATTAAAACCGTCAAGAACTTTTAGAGAGTAGGTGGAGTTTCTTATCTCGTACTAAAAAAAAAATTTTGTTTTTTTGGGACCAGGTTTTTTTTCACCGCGTTGGCTGTAGTTATGACGTCATCAAAAACAGTTTTGCCCAACCTTTTCAAAAGATAGCAAAAAGTCCAAACTATGCTCCTATATATGTCCCGCACATATTCTAATCTCCGTTATGGATATATAACACTAGACTTGAAAATTGCTCTAAGAATAGAGCAGGAAAAAGGGGCGATTTTTCGCCAGGCGTATGTTTAGACAGAAAAGATGTGGACAAGAGACAAACCAAACGTAGCTGCAACAGTGTGTTCACGTTGTCATTAAATAACTATTTTCTTTTTTTATGTCACAGAATAAGAATTATTCCTAAACTACCATCTGAAGTTGATTTCTACTTCAAATTTTTCATTTGCTGAATTGTGATTAGCTGATACAAGTGACGTCAGATTCTTGTGATTTGAGTGGTTACTTAATGGGGGCATTTTTTAGTCCAACCAACAACTGTTGCAGCCACGTTGGGTTAATCTTTAGTCTGAGATGGGCATTATGTGAACTATTGGAAATTTGCATTAGGTTTGGGCAGCTGCTCACTGAATAAAAAATTTCTACCATAGGATAATGATTTGTTTATACATTAATCTAATCACACAGCACTGTTGCATTGTTTTAGCTCGATGAAATGTCAATTAAAAAAATCATACTCACATCAATCTTTGACAAGCGCGAAATCGTCACTTTTTCAATAAGAAGGCTATATTTGTATGCGTAAGAAACAAATTTAAATTTGAAAAAGTGGGGATTTGGTGCTTGTCAAAGATTTCTGTGATTTTTTCAATTGACATTTCATCAGACTAAAAAAATGCAACAGTTCTGTGTTAAGATCAATGTATAAACAAATCATTATCCTATGGTAGAAATTTTTATTAGTGAGCAGCTGGCCAAACCAAATGCAAATTTCCTATAGTTCACATAATGTCCATCTCAGACTAGTCCACATCTTTTCTGTCTAAACATACGCAGGGGAAAAACCGCCCCTTTTTCCTGTTCTATCTTTAGAGCATTTTTCAAGGCTAGTCTACCACTTTTTTTGAATTATAAATTAAAAAATAGCCTTATAAACTTTAGTTTTAGCTGCGCAATGACATAAGTTTATAATTATTTCCTTGCCCAGATACACTTTTTTTAAATTTTAATATTATTAATAGAATACATATTATTGATCAATAAAAATTAGTTCCGAAAAATTATTGCGCATTTTTCTACGATTTACAAAGAACCCATGTTTTTTTCTGATCAATCAATAACGAGGAAGGAATACTGGTTTTAAGATATAAGCATTTAAAAAATAATATATTAATAATAGGGAGAAGAACATAACACTAAGTTTACCCACGTTCTTTAATTTTAGTTTAGGCGCTGACGTGGGGATTAGTCTCCATGTGGCGCTCTAGCGCCTCGGACAATTTATTTATAATAAAAAAATAATAAGAAAAAGAAGATTACTTTAAATTGCAAAATTTACCCATGTTGTTTATTTATAGTTAGGACGGTGCAGTGGGGCTCCAGACAAAGTGTACCTAAATTTTCTAAATATAGTTGGTGCGATGGCATGCGCTAATGATTGCAAGTATAATTTTTAAAATAAAAATTATAATAAGAAGAAGATGATGAACATGAATTTAAAAATTTACCCACGTTTTCTAAGTATATAGTTGACGCGGTGCCGAGGGCTAAATTGCAGTGTGGCACCCCCGCTCCTCCGATGAGTAAATTGTATTTTTTAAAATATAAATAATAACAAAAAGAAAAAGGTGGTAAACATAAATTACAAAATTTACCAGGTGCTCTAGTTATAGTTGTCGCGGTGCTGTGAGGCTAAATCACAGTGGGCGCTTCCGCGTCACCGATGATTGCAATTATTTTGTTTGGAATAAAAAATTAGAAGAAGAAGATTATTAACATAAATTACAAATTTTATCCAGATTCTCTAATTAGAGTTGATACGGTACCGCAGGGTCAAATCGGCGCGTGAATGATGAAAGAATATTGATTTTATTAAGATATTGAGCGTTAGAATTATAATAAAAAATAGAAGAAGATCAACATAAATTACAAAAAAATTTCCCAACGTTCTCTAATTATAGTATGCTGTGGGTTAAACCGCCCCGTGGCGTTCCCGTGCGACTGATGCTTATTATTGTTTTTTTAAATAAAACTTTGAATTCATTTTGTCATCAGCAATGCACGAATTAAAAAGGATTTTATTGTTTTCGCCGCTTTCCGCGCGGTCGAAGTAGATGGCGCTGGGAACTCTTTTCGTTTCGGCCACCAATTAAAACCAAGCACCGTCATCTGCTTTTTTTGTGCGGTTTCTATGAGAGGCTGTTTTTTGTCTGCTATGTACATTCCTTTTTGTTGCCAAAAGGCTGTTTTTGTGAGGTTTGGAATTTTTATTTGTCTATTTTTCAATTTTTTTTATTTTGATGAATAAATCGATAACAAGGACCTAAATGAAAAATGTGGATCCTAAGAAAGTTGTGTAATTTTTTCTTCTTTCCAATGATCCCATGTTTATTTTTGATAAATCAGTAACGAAGGAGGAAAATAAATTTTAAGAATTGAGCATTAGAATAATAATAATAAGAAGAAGAAGAAGAAAAAGGAGATGAACATGAATTTCAAAATTTACTCACCTTTTCTAATTACGGTTGAGGCGGCGCCGCGGGGCTAAATCGCGCCGTGGCACTCCCGCGCCACCCATGACTTCAAATTTCGAGTTTTGTCGCCAGTCCACATCATTTTTGTGTAGTTACCCTAAACGCTAACTAAAGGGAAACCCAACGTGGCTGCAAAAGTTGTTCGTTGGATTAAAAAATGCCCCCATTAAGAAACCACTCAAATCATGAGAATCTGACGTCACTTTATCAAACAAATACTCCGTATTAAATCCAATTTAATTGGCGTTAAAGTGACGTCAGATTCTCGTGATTTGATTGATTACTTAATGGGGGCATTTTTTAATCCAACGAAAAACTGTTGCAACCACGTTGGGTTTACCTTTATTATAGTACTAGTTAGAGGCCGAAAAATTTGCGTCATCCTAGTCCTACTCCTAGTACTAAAGACGAATTCTATCAGGGTGCTAAAAATAAAAGTGTGTTTTTCAAAAAAAAAAGTTTTTTGATTTTGAAAACAAATTTTTCGGCTTTTCATGGCTTGGTAAAATTTTTTTGAATGATGACATTAAACTTAAAACGCTTTTACCATGGACAAATTTCTTAATAATGGAATTTATTAAGAACAGTGGAAAAAATTTACTGTTTAACTAAGTTTTTTTAAAAATATTTTTGGAATTCCCTGTGTTTTGTGCAAGACGGACTGTTCATTATGGAAAGCACCTGGAACGAAGTATTGTGTCATAACAAATCTACTTTTTTTATTCAGTACTCTAAAAAAAAAAAACGTTTTCCTAGTGTAACGTCTCTATAATGGTCAGTTTTCCTTGTGCAAGTACAAGGAGTGCTAAGCAACTTCTTTAGTGATTTTATTCAAATAAAATTTCTTCACAACGCTGTTTTGGAGTTTAAAATAATAAATAAGTCACGTTTTCTTGAAAACTGGATGGGCTAGGAATTACTCAATTTATCTTAAGTTACGTAAATAAATAAATCCATTTAAATTCACGCGAATTAATGAAGAATAGGCCACTATTATGACATACCTTAAAGAAACGTGCCATTTTAAAGACTATTCAAAAGATATTTTATTCAATGGCTTGACGCCACTTTTTATATAGGACTTAAAGATTTTTTGATAAATTCCATATGTTTTACCCATGGTTTTATCTGCTGGTTTTGCACTTTAATTTAAAAAAAAACACTAAATTTTCTACAAAAAGAATTTTTGTTTGAATAAACACTTAAAAATGCCGTAAAAAGTTTTTGTCTTCAATTTCGATTTTTTTTTTGGCAAAACTTTATTCTGCGTTCCGAAAATTTGTTAGTTTTTTACTATTAGACCATTAGAAAAATCCCAATTAGGGATTTTTTGGTCATTTTATACTGAAACAATTCTTCACTGGAAAAAGTTTTGTTATGAAAATATGAATATAGAACAGGCGTCATATTTTTAACTTTATTTTACACCCTGATTTATTTTGATTTTATAAAATTATTTCTCTAAATATTAGTGTTTTCTTCAAAAAAAACCACTGAGATTGTTACACCATTGTTTGTAAAATATGGAAAGCGAAAAACCGTTTAATAAACAGTACAGGTATTTTATAAAATTATATTTTTTGCGCTTTTTTGTTGAAAACTCTATTGAAAGAAACATTTTAAAATTTTAAAATTGACACTTTGTCATTTAAACAAAAATTTTCAGAAGAGATTTAAATTCAGTATTGTTTCTTATGCCGAAAACTTGCCGACCGTTTTAAGCTAAAAATTGCAGGTTTTTTTACTAAAACACTAATCTTGACAAAGACTTTATAAAAATTTTCAACCAAGGTTTTAAAATGAACATAGAAATACGTTGGTTTTTTATACATTTTCGCACTAAAATTTTCGTGGTGAAATCGCCCCAAAAAAAACTTTATTTTTGGCATTGTTAAATATTTCGACAAATAATTGTTACAAGAAGATTTCGAAGCAAAAGCTAATATTTTTACAAAAAATCAAAAGGGTTAATTTCATAAAAGAATTACATCGATGTGTGGAAATATTTGCTTTTTAGTTTTTACACCCGCATAAATTAGTTGCTTCATTCGCGAGATATATTTTCATAAAGAAATCTTGTGTCACTAATCAAATTCTTGAAACATACAAGAATCATACATTTTTTTTGTTACTCAACCAATTAAATTGAAATTTTTAAATGTTGTCGAATTGGTGTGAAGAAGCTAAAATGTTAAATTCGAGGTAGCTAGAGTTTGTATTAAAGAAGTAGTTATAGGTTTTAGATTTGTAACAGTGCTCCCCTAATGTTTTATTCTATATTCAATATCATTTTTGTGCAAAAAGCTTAAGAAAAGGCTTTTAATAATATAGTTAATTTCACCCTGGAAAGAGTAAATAATAAAATTCATAATTAAAACAATTTTGTTTCATGCGACATGTATGATGTATATTAAAATTACGTAAAAATGCTAATTATATAAATATCTTTAGGACATGAGCATTTATTCTAATTTTTTTAATTTTATTTCTTTTCAAATTTTTTACTTACATTAAAATGAATATTTTTCTCTTTTAAAGCATATTTTTATTTACAAAAATTAGTTTAAATTGCTTTAAACACAATGATTTATCCTAAATGTAATTCGACTAAGCTAAATTTGTAAAAAATGCTAAAAATGTCAGTCTTCAATATTACATTTTTTTATAAAACGCTTTTTATATTTAAATTTAATTTTACAAAAGGTACATGACTTATTGAGAGATTTTTTTTTTTGTTTTTTATATTAGTACAACTCTTTTCACTAAAAATCGCAATAAAACTTGATAAATCGATAAAATCAAGAAAAACATATTGTAGTTTGAGTTATTCAATAAAACATTAGTAGTTTAAATACGATTGTTTATATCTATTGTCATTTTTACACACAATGAGGCCTTAATTTTTTTTATAAAAACCCTTATTTTATCTGAAATTTATATGTTATTTAAAAATTAAGTGTTCTACGGTGTTTTCTGGGTTGTCTTGGTGTTTCTTGATGTCTTGGTCTTGGTGTTTTAAATTTAAATCTTGGTCTCTCCCTCCGAAGGAAGAGGTATTCAGCCCTCTTAAGTTGTCCTGAAAAAACTCAATGTTGCTCTTCTGCCCTTTTACTTCATTTGAGGGCTCTATTTACCCATGGCCCTCATTTCTGCGGACTACGATCATTCCCATCTATGCATACACACACACACACACACACACACACACACACACAAATACACACACACACACAAGCACGCACGCATGCATGCATGCACGCACGCACGCACACACACACACACACACACACACAAGCACGCACGCATACATGCATGCACGCACGCACGCACGCACACACACACACACAAACACACACATTACGTTTATTTATATATGGATTAACAATCAATTTAAGAATCTAAAAAAATGCAAAATATTGCTTTTTAATACTTTACGTTTATTAAAAAAATACAGACAAATTGTGTATAGTATTAGACATACTATACATATTATATATTTTAACAGGTAAGATTTTAAAAAGATAAATTATTTAAAACTAACTCCAACCCATCCTTCCACAGAAAATTTTGCTTTTATTTTGTTTTCAGCTTGTTCTTTTGTAACTTTAAGCGTTTCCGATCCTTTCAAAGTCAAAAAAAAATCGGCTCTACCTCCCATATCAACCTAAAAAAAATAAAACTAAGAGTACTGTTAGCCCAGTCATTTACTATGATGTTACAAAAGTCATGTTACCTTAAATGATTGGTTTTAATTGCCTATATAAAACTTGTTTCAGCTGGTTGTGTAAATAAGCAAAACTAGTCTGTACAAAAATGATGGGGACTGGCGGCAAAACTCGAACTTTAAAATGTTATATATCTATAACGGAGGTTAGAATATTAGCGGGTCATATATGGGAGCATAGCTCAGACTCTTGGCTATCTTTTGAAAATGTTAGGAAAAAATGTTTTTTGATGATGTCATCACTACAGTTGATGGGATGAAAAAAACCTGGTTCCAAAAAAAACAAAACTTTTTTATTTGTACGAGATAAGGAACGACGCTCGGTATGCTGTTAAAACATACTTTTCTGAATTTTTTCTAAAAGTTTGAGCGAAATCGGCTTGCTCAATTTTTTTTATAATGCGTTAAATGTGCGCGATTTTCGCGATTTTTCGCGAATTTTTGCCACACTAATAACCTGTCAGACACATATATTTTGTTTTGCTTCCCGTTCGAAGTGTGTACGATATTATTCATATTGTTATATATTAAATGTCCGCCAATTTTTATTCCTTACTTTTGACCTGACAATTTTTTGGGGGGTTCACGCCCCGGGGGCCAGGGGGGCCAAACACAAATGCCGAAAATTTTTTTAAAAATTTTTTTTTAAAACCATTAAAAATGTAAAATTTATCACATATGACGAATTTTGATATATCCTTTGTGTAAAAAAAACCTTATATTAAGCTTTTAATAAGCTGTCAAAAATGATAAATTTAAAATTTGGAAGGATTCCAAGCCCGTATACTGGCAGCAGCAAACCATTAAATTAAAAAGTTTTACAAGAATAATAAACTTTAAAAGATTACTTTTGAATTTTTTAAATTTATTTTGATTTAAAATATTAGAAAATGGTCGAAATAACCCCATGAAAAATCAACATAAATTTTCATTAGAATTTGAAGATACTTCTTTATGGCATGCAAATTTTTGTTATTACGTCATAATTGATGGTTTTTATTGGCTCTTCAGCAATTAAAATTACGTAATTCAGGTCAGATCGCAGATTCAAACGTTTTTACACAAAAAAATAGCATTACTTTAAAAAGTTACATTGGAAAATTTGGAAAAGTTGAGAGACATATTGTTAGAAATTTGTTTTTGTGTTGAAAAACGGGGAAACATGTTTGCCAGCAAGAAAACACTCAAAAAAGAACATATTTTAGCAGCGATATTTGGCAATTTTGTAGTAGGATTATAACTGAAAATATGTTTTTCTAATAAAATAACCTGGAAATTCCAAAAAAATAAACTTTTAAGACTTTTTTTTTGGAAAAGTTTTTAATTTAATGGTCTTCTGCTGCCAGCATATGGGCTTGGAATCCTTCCGAATTTCAAATTCGTCATTTTTGACAGCTTATTGTAAGCTTAATATTAGGTTTTTTTACAAAAACGATATATCAAAATCCGTCATATGTGATAATTTTACATTTCTAATGGTTTTGAAAAAAAATTTTGAAAAAAATTTTCGGCAGTTGTGTTTGGCCCCCCTAGGCCTCAAAGGGTCAACCCCCACCCAAAAAAAAATTTTTTTAGGTCAAAAGTAAGGAATAAAAATTGGCGGACATTTAATATATAACAATATGATCACTATCGCACACACTTCGAGCAGGAAGCAAAACAAAATATAAGTGTCCGACAATGTATGAGTGTGGCAAAAATTCACGAAAAATGGCGAAAATCACACGCATTCAACGCATTATAAAAAGAAATTTGAGCCAATTTCGCTCAAATTTTGAAAAAAAGAAAAGTATGTTTTAACAGCATACTGAGCGTCGTTTCTTATCCCGCACAAATAAAAAAGTTTTGTTTTTTTTTGGATCCAGGTTTTCTTCACCGCATCGGCTATAGTGATGACGTCATCGAAAAACATTTTTTTCTAACCTTTTCAAAAAATAGCCAAGAGTCTGAGCTATGCTCCCATATGTGTCCCGCATATATTCTAACCTCCGTTATGGATATATAACATTTTAAAGTTCGAGTTTTTTGGCCAGTTTGCATCATTTTTGTATAAACTATAGTGTATAGTGTATCAAATCAAAATTATTAATTTTTTATATTTTAAGCAATTAAAAAATCAATGGTAACTGTATTTTTAGAGTAATTAGATCAATTGTAATATTAATGATACATTTTCTAATCTTGGGTAAGATGAGTGGGTGCACAGTACGCAGAAGCATTAAAATTTCTTTTTAAAAAATACAATTTAAAAAAAAGAGCAAAAATTAAACAAAAATAAAATTTGGTTTTTTATGATGTTCACTATATGTAATTTATCTCAAAATTACTGCTTATAAAGTTTTTTTAGCCAAACTTTATTTTATGATCTTTCAGAAGAAGTATATTTATGTCAGTTTAATAAATGTTACTAACTCGTTTCTTTTATTATTTTTTGTCCAAAAAAGCTGTTAAACCTTCATATTACTGCTGGAAAACCTTATATTTCTGCAGTGAAACTTCTTATTACCGTCGTATCTTTTTCTAATCATTGTTGTACGTAAATTTCACCATAGTAACTTTAGTATCACCTAGGTCGTTCTTAAATAATACCTACAATCCTTTGAAGAAAGAAAGGTCACTTTTCAGATACAGGTTTTATGGGCTTTTCCCAGAAATAAGGGATATAGCTGTCCGCATGAAAAAAGCAGGACGAAATAAAAGCTTGCCTTTTGGCTGTAGCTGGTGTTGCGGGATTTATTTTCTTCCTTCTTTTTCCCCAGGAAAGATTATCCTGGTAAAAAACCGGGATAGTTTTCCACCCAAAAAAACTAGCCTGCTAAAACACTGGT
>JASAMX010032948.1:0-25122 GCA_030248175.1 Microlaimidae sp. YZB2_3
TTGACATGTATGCCTTCAATATTGATAGTTATAACCGATTTTAATTGAAACATCACTTATTAAAAAAGTTTTATAGATTTGAAAGTTAAGAATACAAATTATTAAGTTTACTCTAAAAACCTTAGGTCAAGCTTTTAAAAAGGTGCTTAAGTGTTTGTTTTAAACCAAACAAAATTGTTCATAAACTCTTAATTTAAACTATCCGCGAAGCGGGAAAATTTTGGTTTTTTACTATTAATATGCTTCTGGAACGCATCAGAAAAGTTTTTGAATTAATAATTAAAAAAAAATCCGGCTTTGCCGGACTTTGAGGATGGGGTGGCCGCCCCCTTTCCCAACCTGCCCCCCTCTCCTGGGCACGCGCCACTGTGCTCGTGGCTCTAAGCAAATCAGGTGTTTCAGGGCGCGCATTATTAAAAATACTTTGCAAAATAACCAACCCTAAATCAAAACGCAGTAATTTTTTAATTTAATCAATTTTTTAGACAAACACTTAAGCACCCTTTTAAAAGCTTGACCTAAGGTTTTTAGAGTAAACTTAATAATCTGTATTCTTAACTTTCAAATCTATAAAATATTTTTAATAAGTGATGTTGATCGGAGCTTTGAAGCGGAGTTTTTATTTTAGAAGTTCAAAAGACAATTTCCTGTATGACTTTGAAACTTAACCGAAATTTGCGCAAAAATAATGCATATTTAAAGAACAAATATTACTTTTCGTGCAATAAAAATTGAAGTGTTCATTTTCTTACCAAAAAATTAATTCAAACCAAAATAATAAACAAAGATAAATTCCATCTTTGGTTAAATAATTGTTTATTTTGCATCTTACCACAACAAATTAATTTTATGTTTATCGATTGGTTTTCAAAATGTGCTCATTCGAATTTCGTACATTCTTTGGTTTGTTGTAAGACACAAGAAAAATATTAATAAGCTTAAAATTTATATTTTAATCAAAAACAGGTGAACATTGAAATTCATGATTCAAAATTATAGGCTAAATTATATTGTATTGTATTGTATTTTTATTTTCTCTAGGACTGAAACATACAAAAAATTAATAAAACTATAATAAAATTATAAAATATATATTATAAAAAATCTCAATATTTTTATATACGAAATAATTGCGCAAATTAATAATTTTATGTGGAAAAAATTCACCGCATTACTTTGCAGTGCTTTAAAATAATAAAAAACCTGGATTTACAATAATAATACGAGCTTTCACTGCAACCATTACGCCTGCGCTGAGAAACACCAACCGGTCGAGATTTCTTGCGTTAAACCTGGCTGTCAATACTGGTACTGGTACTGGAACTAAACCATAATCAGTTTGAGTAACAGTAGTTTCTAACTTCCTGATTTTTTTCCAGTACCAGTAGCAGTATTTTTTAAAATTGAAATTTTAACACAGTACAGTACCAGTATTTTTGTTTTTTTTTTAAATTTTTTAATGCAGTACAGTACCAGTATAGTACTGGAACTAAAATGAGTGCTACTGGAAGGGTTTGAGCACCAGTACCAGTAATACTGTAACAACACTAAGCACCAGTAACAAATAGAAAAAAAATAAATATAAAAATATGATGAATGAATTTACATTCTCAGATTATAATTGATGCATATTAAATGTACCCATACATTTAATATTTTTTAAAGTTGCGGTGCGGAGTCAAACTTTTTGTCTTCGATTTTGATATATTTTTGTTAAAACATTACCCCTGCCCTCAATAGCCTACAAAATTTTTTTCAACAAAATATCTCCAGTGGTTTAGGAGTTATGACCCCTCAAAAATGACGTTTTTCGAAAATTCTGTACGTGACAAATAGCTCAATGAGTATAACGATTTGCGTTACAAATCATGACTTTAACCATTTCAATTTGCTTGCTCACTCGGCATTACTTACGGAAAAAATTAGGTATGACGGAAGTATGACATAGGTGGCATGAACGTTTCACGGTTGTAACTGAGGAAAAGGCAATTATGGGAACAGGTTAAAAAGTATTTTTGCAGATTTTTCCCAAATATGTTCATTGCAGTTTATGTCTTGACGCAAGTATGGTGACCAAACTGGGGTTTTGTATTCCAGTAAAGGCTGTACAAAGGTTGTGTATGTTTTAAGCAGAATAGCTGATTGAAAAGCTCTAAATATTAAAGACATGCGTCCTAAAGCCAACTTTGCTAATTTTTTGCAGTGCAAAGAAAACTTAAGGTCTGATGATATAGTTATACCCTAATCTTTTACAAAATCTAAGACTGGTAATTCGATATTGTTAAAATTATAATGTGTTAGGTTCCCATGACCAATTTGCATGATATAACTTTTCTTAATAGAAATTCTGACCTGCCAGGTTTTACTCCAGTTAGCAAAACTATCAAGACATTTTTGAAATCCTTGCTTTTTGGAAGATTTACAAACGCAATAGATTTTGGTGTCATCTGCAAAAATTTGTGCAGTACAGTCATTTGTTAGGCTTTAAGAAAGATCGTTAATATACAAAAGAAAGAGCAGAGGCCCAGGTACGCTGCCTTGCGGGACCCCACTTTTGACATAAACATAATCAAAAAAACAACCATTTACCAGCACTTTTTGCCTACGATTATTTAAAAAGTCTCCAATCCAATTTAACAACTCATAACCAATACCGTAACCTTTTAATTTTGCTATCAATTTTGAGTAACAAACTGTATCAAATGCTTTTTCATAATCAATGTATACACAATGGGCCGTTTGTTTTTTGTTTAAGGCTGTAGTCCAATCGTTTAGCGTGCTTCGCAACTGCAAACCAGTTGATCGCTTTGATAAAAATACATATTGATCTTTAGAAATAAGATTGTTATTCTTTAAATATTTTATAATGTCGTTTTAAATAATAGACTCCATATTTTTACATGGAATTTAGGTTAACCACGTTGGTCTATAATTGTTTTTCTTGCTACATAGCAGGTGTTTTTTTAAAATAGGAATAACAAAAGCGTTTTTCCAGAGCAGGGGGATTATACCTGATTTTAGAGACCACTCAAAAAGTAAGGCTAATGGGATATTTTTCCTATAAGTAGCTGGAATGAAATCTGGCGTCTTAGAATATTTATTAGGCAGTTTTTTAGATTTTTTCAGTAGTTTTTGTTGAGAAAACTCCACAAAATTCAGACCTATGTTATCAGCAAATTTTTTTTTTGAACTGCAATTTTTGATTATTGCACTGGTAAAAACACTAGAAAAATAATTGTTAATAATGTCGGCCTTTAATGAATCGCATGTTTGCAAGGTACCATCTTCATTTAGCAGAGGGCCTATGTTACTTATAAGTTTTAGTTTTAATTATAAAAAGCTTTTGTTTTGCCATTTTCAACTAATTTTTGCTTCTCTGAATTATGGAAGTATGTTACCATAGTATCATAAAGTTTTGAACATTTTTTAAAAAGGCGTTTGCCAATATTCGATTTTTTAAAAAAATTGTAAAGTGGATCTTTTTTTCGTTTTAAGGAGAGAATATGTTTAGGAAATTTCAGTTTTTTGAAACTTTGTTCATGTTTAGGAACATTTTTTTTTCAATAAGTGACGTATGGATAGTACAAAACATATTATAAAGTTCTTCACGGGTTTCACACTGGTAAAAAATATTTAACCAATTAATACTTAATAGACTATTACATACATATTGATTCATAATCAGCGCGAGGATAGTTATATACCAAAAAAGTCTTATTTTTTTATGCTAGATTTTAAAAATCCTACAACAAAATTTATAGAAATATGATCGCATGTAGCTGCTAAGGGGGCATTTTCACATGTGCTCAAAATTCAGTCAGGCGTTCTTTTCATTTTAAACCATTAAATACATTTAATGTTTTGTGCAGTTTATATAGAGGTTTTTTTACTTTATTAATTTTTGTATTTTCATTTAACAAAAAACATTTGTTATCGATTTATTCGCGATTTATAGAATTTTAATTTTTAGGTTTTGAAAAATAATCTTTTCGGAAAAAGGAAATGTTGGCCGGCTGGTACTCACCAAACATTTTTCCGTACGGATTTTTAAAGCCTAAAAAAATCTAAAAATTTTTAATACATCGAAAACGAATGTATTTTGTTAAATTAAACATGAAAACAAATAGAGAAAAAAAGTTTTATATGAATTGCGCAAAACTTTAGATGTATTTGATTGTTTAAGATGACATGAATATTTTAATTCTACCGTATTTCGGTGCAAAAATAACAGAACACCAAAGACCAAATTTTTGTATTCAGCACCAATGTGCTAAACGCGTCACCGAAATCTTTTTGATTTGTAAAATACATTAAAAAATATTTGTGAAAACTTGTTTAGTAGTCGCATTTTAAGGATAAAAATTTTAATTTTGCGCTTTGAAACGCAATTAAAGTACAATTTAAATTTGATGTTTGGTAATTTTTCACTAAAATACGGTAGAGTTAAGATTATCTTGTTATTTAAAACCATCAAATATATCAAATACAGTTTTTTTGTAAAATTTATATAGAGCTTTTTTCGCTCTATTTGTTTTTATATTTTCATTTAAATTTTAAAATTCAGAACCTTCTTCTTCTTCTTCTTATTATTATTATTATTATTATTACTAGTGATGGGCAGTTCCAGTTCCGGGTTTCGGATGTTCTGGGAAAAATTTGGAATTCCGGTTCCGTTTCCTATTCCGGATTTTTGGAAATCCTCAATTCCAATTCTGGTTCAGGTTCCGGGGGTTCCGCAGCTCTGCCCATCACTAACTATTATTATTAATTCCAACGTTCATATCTTAAAAGTTTTATTCCTATACATATAACAACTACTCCAAGAAAATAAAACTTGGATTCAAGGGAGAGCCGAAAGACTTAGGAAACTTTCTTATGAGCCACTTTCTATGTTTTGTTTTCAGTATAATGGGTTATTGATAAAAATAATGAAATTAAAACACAATTTTTTAATCACAAAAATAAAAGCCTTCCGAGCAAAGTGAAAGAAGCTGATTACGAATATATCATAAAACAGTAGCAGTTGTTGGTACATAACAGTATGCTGACAGGCCAGAAGAGCCATCAGAACATAAAGCTTAGGTACCAAGGAGCCGGCATGTCGTAGAATAGATCTTCCCCATTACAGATCTTCCCCCCCCCGGAAGATTTATTCTAGATCACGCTAGAACAGAGCTTTCCCCCTCAAAATATTTATTCCCCCCTGTGCTAACAGAGAGGGGAAGATTTTCTGGTGTTCACTCTAGAATAAATCTTCTCCCCTTGTTGTAAATCATGTAACAATTATTTGTATATTAAATACAGCATTCCTTTTTTTTATTTTTCACGTCATTTGGTTTTTTTATCTTAATAAAAAAATTCATAAAAAATACTTGAGGTGTCAGATCAAAGAATCGGCGATAAACACTAAGAAATAAATTTTATTCTAATCAAATATTAGAGATGACCGGAATATTAAAAAACCTGCCTTTTTTTAAATTAACACAATTTGAATGTTTTACAAAGTTAGAATTTCGATCGTATAAAGCTAAAGTGTGAACCCTAAGCAAGCCCAAGCAGAAAGCTTAAATTCAAATTATTAACTGTTTAAAATATTAAGCAACATACGAAAAAAGTTAAAACTTGAAGAAAATTTGGCGGCACCAGAAAAAGCATATTTTCGGAAAATATCACTTCCTAATTAAAGACAAAAAACTTTTTTCCTAAGCCTAAGCAAAACCTAAAAATTAACCTAAACAACCAAATAAAAAACTTTAAACCTTTTTAATGTCAAATTAACTGCTAAATATGAAGAAGGTTTTTTGTTTTTATATTGAATTTTAAATTTAAAAATAAAAACTTATGGATACGCATATTCTAAGTTTTATTTCTCTTATTTCAATTTTTGTCTATAAATTATGTTTTAATAAAAAGCAAAAACTAAAGGTAAATAATGAATCAAATACAGATCGTAGAAAAATTAAACTGGTGTCACTTTTTCATGTCCTTTATTACTCTACTTTGTCTCAAAAATTAAATAAACTTAATGGAAAGCCTTTATTTCGGAATATCAATTTTTTTTAAAATATTCAGTTTTTTTAATTATGGCATATTTTTTACATATTTAAACAAACGAACTAATGCAAATGTATTCTTTTTATCTCAAAAACCAACTAAATAACACTTAATTAGTAATGTCAATGCTCAACTGTTTTTTTAATTGATAACAATTAAAGTTAAAGTGTATTTTTATAAAAATACAAAAACAAACTTTTTTTTCTAAATGTAACATTTTAGCCTTCTGTGTTAAAAATTATGTTTTTAAAATTTGCTCTAACAAATTCTCGCGTATCATTTTTGAAATTTATGCAAATTTTTGAGGGGGGAAAGATTTATTCTGGTGTTTGAACCAGAATAGATCTTCCGGGGGGAATAACTATTCTGAGGGGGGAAGATCTATTCTGGCGTAAATCAGAATAAATCTTCCGGGGGGAAGATCTATTCTAGAGCGCAACAGAATAAATCTTCCGGAGGGAAGATCTATTCTAGAGCGCACTAGAATAAATCTTCCGGGGGGAAGAAAAATAGGGGGGAAGATCTATTCTGCGACACCGGAAAAAAAGGGACCTAAGAGCCAAGCAGCCAGAACAAAAGGGACAAAAGAGCCAAATGGGAGGTAATCATGAAAAACACAAAAGAGCCAAGAGGTCAGAGAGTTGGACTTAAGAGCCTGACTTTTTAGGACGAAATATGAGTGGATGTTTGATTGTATGGTTTTTTCTGTAAGCATGTGGTTGTAGAAACTTTTGGCTGTTGGTACAAGCTTGGATTGGAGGGTGTGCTTCATCTCTTTTGGTTTATGGTCATTGGCTGTGATTCTGTTAGATGGATGTGTTGGCTGCATGGTTTTTGCTAAAAATTGTGTTGAAAAAAGGTTGGTGTGGCTTTCGATTGGTAGGACTTTAGTCTCTTGATGATAATGGTCGGTTGTGTTTTGTGTTGCTTGTAGTTTTTGAAAATGAGATTTTGATAGATTGGGTGACCATATTTGAGATAGTTGAGAGAGCTCCATAGTTGAAAATTGGGTGACAGAGCTCCATAGTTGAGAATTGGGCGTCCTATAGATTTGTAGAAGGTGACTATTTTCGCAACTACAACCTAACATACTATTAAAAAGAAAACCGCCACCAATCAACAAAAGCGAGCAACAACTCCCCAGGAAGTCAAGAACCTTCCTGGCACAACTCAGATCCGGACATTGCCACCGCCTCAACTCGTTCAAATCCAGAATCAACAACTCCGTTAAAAATGAATGCCCCCACTGCAGGGGCAAACCACATGACGTAAAACACCTTTTCATATGCCCTCAACATCCAACAACACTCAAAATAGAAGATTTTTGGGAAAGACCAGTGGATGCGGTCAGGTTCCTTGAAGGAATAACTTGAAGCACCGGCTATGAACAACAACTTGTTAGGACCAAAGAGCCAGAATAAAGAGACTTTAGAGCCTTTGACGGCGCTTTGTTTTTTAATAACGTTATAAGGCGTAATTTTCGAAATAAATACATTTAGAGTGTACTTTAGAGACATGTTTTCTTTTTTTTAATTACTTTAACAGGTTTGCTATTGCAACACATTACAATAAATCTTAGAACAAAAGAATAAAATTTTATTTTTATTAAATTTTTTTAATCACTCCAATGTTTATGCGTTTTTTACGAATTATTCGTTTTCCTAATAATTCATAGATCTATAGATTTTCTTGATTGTATGCCAAATAAAATAAAGGTTAATTTTTTTGTAAATTTAATTTTTATTTAAACTTTTATAAAACGCTGAAAATACAAATAGAATAGTTTTAAATGTATTTCAAGCTTTAATCAACTTAAAATGTTTCATTTAAAAGGCAGAACTCCGGAATTCCCTCCGCCTTAAATGGTCGGAGCTCTCAGGGGCATGATATTGGAAGTTAGGAATATCACTCTTTTACTTTTGTTGAATATTTGAAATTTTTTTAAATTTTTTCTAAACTCAATAACTTGCGTGGCATAGCTTAACAAACACGCTTAAAAAACCAAACGTAGTGACTCCATCGGTCGTCGAGAAACACTTTTAGTATTACACATAAGCAGAAAGAAAGATTGCTTAATTAGAATAAAATTTGTTATTTAAAAGCATGAAAAATATAATTTTGTCGCAAATGTGTGACAAATTAAACTTTAAAAATAACTACAAAACTATATCAAACTTTAAAACATTCGAATTTATATATAAAAGTTATTTTATTAACGGTTTTTTACGTTTGGCTTTTTAGTCCCTCTTACGATGTCGATTTACGTTATTTCTAAATGTAAACCTTATTTCTAAACAGTTATGTCCCTTTTGGCTCTTAGGTCACTATGGCCGGATTTCCCAAAGAGAGATAATCCTCGTGCTAGCTCGGTGTTAGTTAATCCGGACAATTTGTGTAAAAGTGGCAGAACAAAATATTGTAAATGTATGCTAAACAAGGAATTTTTCAAACAAAAAAAATAAAATTAGCCGCGAAACCTACTGTAACTTGTCCAGATTAACTAACACCGTGCTAGCACCCAAAAATACCGTAGTTTACACGGTGCTTACACCAAATAAACTAACACGGTGTTTGCACCGTGTTTACCCCGCTTTGTGAATTCCGGCCTATGTGTCTCCCTTTCGGGATTAGTGGTAACCAGCTCTAAGGTCCCGACATTTCCTTCTCCTAATCTCTTTTCTTTTCTCCATTGGCTCCAAGGTGACCTTTTTGTGGCTCTTTGGTCCCAAAATGTGCGGCTCTTAGGTCCCAAAATTGTGGTTCCGAGCAATCTCCCAACAAAAAGGGTGATTCTCATAACTGTGGAATCTCCCCACAGTTTGTGGAAAGTCCCTACAGACTCAAAAAATACGTTTGCAACAAACACCGCCTAAGCCTGAACCTAAGTCTAAGCCTAAGCCTGAACCTAAGCCTAAGCCTAAGCCTAAGCCTGAACCTGAACCTAAGCCTAAGAAATATTTGAACTGTTGGGAGATTCATTGATTGGTTTGGGACTTTCCTACGTTGGGACTTTCCTCAGTTAGGACTTTGCCTGATACCTAAATTGTGGCTCTTTAGTACTCGTGGCTCTTCCGTCTCCAACTCCCAGAATAAATCGCGTGAACCATTTTTAACGAATAGTTCCATTCCACTTCGGTCACAATAATAAAAATGTATTAAAGTACATATTAACAAATTTACGCAATGGTCAAGGAATTATATTTAAAAAGTTTTACATTAACAATTCGGTGCAAATAAATCTGTTTTTTACGAAGCGGTCTCCATTATAACGCAGTTCTTATGGGCGGATATTATTATGGCGTCTGAAAAAATATCTTCTGCAAAATGTCTTCGGAAAAAAATCTTTTTCGATCAGTAAATTATTCATTCGCCTTTTAAAAAAACTTTTCAGGCTCTTTTAATGTTTTTACATTTTTTTAGTTTGATGTTAAAGTTTCGCTTAGGCTTAAGGAATACAAAGTTTTCTTTGGTAATGAATTTAAAGGTATTTTCGAAGATATTCTTTCCGAACATATTACCCTGAATCATACATGGGCAAGTTGGTCCGGAGTGGGGGGGGGGTTTAAACCCCAAATTGGGGGGGGGGGCGTTAAAATCCGAGAAGCGCAAAATACCCATATCGTTTTTTTTCTGGAGTGCATTTTACCCATATCGTTTTTCGATTTTGAAGGAAAAATAGGTAAAAAAACGCTAATTTTAGGTCAAAAAGCCCTTTTTATTGCATTTTTGAGCTTTTTATTGCTTAAAACATTAATTTTGACCTCAAAACTTAAGTTTGGAGGCAGTTAGAAGTCATTTTAAAGACATTTTTTTCTTGATTTTTCCAAAATTGGGGGGGTTAACCTTTTCTCCACCCCCCACTTCTGAGTGGGGGTTAAACCCCCCTTCTCAGAATTTGGGGGGGTTAACGCCCCCAACCCCCCCCCCCGCCTCGTGCCCATGTATGCCCTGAATGTATTTTTCTTAGCTCCATTATTGATAAACCTTTGAGCAAACAAAATTATTTTTTTTAAAAATTAATGTAACACTAATTTTTTTTAGCGTGACAGGAAGGAGTCACATTAATTGATATTAAATAAAATGAATGCAAAAAACATTATTATATAGCTGTTTAACATTAATTTTGGTATGTGGTTTTGTTTGATTATGGTGTTTTTTACTACTTTCCTAACAGCAGAAAATTTAAAATTCATACGATGTATAAGAAAGCGAAATGTTTTTATACGTAGTTGGTTTTTTTTAAAGAAAATTTTGGTTTCTAAATGGTAATACTAAAATTACAGCAAATCGCCAGTAAATATATTTTTTAATATTTTTCGGAATTGAAAATGAAAAAATAAACTTAGTTCAAAATTTAAACCAAAAAACTTAAACCAGAAATTCATTGCAAGAAAGCAAATTGTCCTAAAGAAAAATTAGCTTTATTTATAAAAAAACCTTGCGAACTAGGAATGAAGAGCGAAAAAAACAAACGCGAGAAAATGAGTTGTACAGAAAGCGAACTGTCCATAGGAAGCGAATTGTTCAGGAAGCGAATTTTCAAAGGAGCGAATTGACTGAAATGAATTGTTTGATAAAAATTTCGTTTATAAAAAATCCCGGGAGCGAATTGGGCAAGGAGCGCACTGTCCAGGGAGTGAATTGTCCAGGGAGAAAATCGTCCCGGGAGCGAATTTTCCCGGGAACAAATTGTAGGGAGCGAATTGTCCCCAATTTACTTGCAGATATTTTTGAAACCGGGAACAAATGGTTTTTTTAGTAATATGCATCATTCAATGTAAATGGTCAAAAAATTAAAATGTCCGAGAGAGTTCTCTAGGAACTGATGGCCCTAAATCTAAAGTGTTTTGAATATTGACAAGCCTGTAATTGTGTTTGTTTAAACTTCACAAAGCATCAATAACATATCAATTGTTAAAACAAACCAAACGTCACTTAAAAAAGTATGCCTATTGTTTTGTTTTGCCCATATTGAGTTTTAGATTAAAGTAATTTGGGAAATTAGGATTTTAAGAAGTAATTTTGGGATATTTTGTTTTAAAATTATATTTAATTTATATTGCAAACCTAATGTTGATTACCATGCACTAGTTGACCCATTTTCGAAAATTAGGATTATACGTCATTTAGAATATATACTGTCATTTAAAATAAAGTCTAGTTCATTTACATAATAATGATTGTTTCCAAGGTATTCGCGACGTACAGCGACAACCTCCTTTCCCAGTAAATTTGACTAATTAATATTAATAGCTTTCAAATTGTATAAGATGATTAATTAAAACTTATACGGTTATATGGCTTAAAAAACATTAAATTGAAAGGTCGTTTCAAAGTGACACATTGTTGTTACAGTAATCGGATTTTTTTCAATATAGTACCAGTAACATAAATAGAAAAAGAATAATAAATATAAAAGTATGATAAATAAATTTACATTCTCAGATTATAATTGATGCATATTAAATGTACCCGTACATTTAATATTTTTAAAGGTGCGGTGCGTAGTCAAACTTTTTGTTTTCTATTTTGATAATTTTTTGTTAAAACATTACCCCTGGCCCCAATAGCCCATAAAAAGTTTTTCAACAAAATATCTCCAGTGGTTCAGGAGTTTTGACCCCCAAAAATGACGTTTTTCGACAATTCTGTGCGTGACAAATAGCTCAATCAGTATAACGATTTACGTTACGAATTATGCACTCAAAAAAAAGCAGCTACTTTCTATTTTAATTTGATACCTTTATCGTTGAGATTGGTGCAATATTTGTCGAAATATTGCGTTTACCGTACAAAAAATCCGCCACTTTTTTGTTAAAAACACCAAACGACGGCAGTGATTTTGTGAAGTTTGACCAACCTTTCTTTCCTTCACCTCGTGTTTTTAGCAAAAAAAATCGAGGGTTTTTTGTACGAAAAACGCAATATCTCTACAAATACTGCATCAATCTCAACAATCAAGTTATCGAATTGAAGTAGAAAATAGCCACTTTCTTTGAATACATAGTTTGTACTCTGTTAACCTCGTTCTGCGTAGTTAAAAAAAAATTTGCGCACTATGCAAAATAGTTTTGCTCGTTTGATTCGAAACAAACATTTTGCTATGCACGCAGAATTTTCTTCACAAATAAAACCGCAAATTTTTCTGCGCAGAGAACATGCGAAAAAAAGTCTGCAATTTTATTTGTGGCGAAGAAAATTCTGCGCGCATAGCAAAATGTTTGTTTCGAATCAAAACAAACAAAATGATTTTGCGTAGTGCGCAAAAAAGTTTGCATACAGTGTGATGTTTATAATTTTGTGGTTATTTCGTTGAGACAGTATTTTTGCTTTATTTCGATAAAAATTCTCATAATATGCCGTAAACATTGTAATTTAACACTAAAAAATTTTTTTAACTAAACACAGAATAATTAAATTTGTCAACAAGGTAAAAATTTCAAAGAAACTTTGGAAAGTACAAATTTATTTTAAAATTTAAATTTGAAAATTTTAAGCAGTATGACAGCTTTGAGAAGGCAAAAGACACTCCTTAGATTGTAATTTAATACTACAACAATTTTTGGCATTCTTCAAGTATAACCCACTCAATTACATGGACTACTTTAAGTATAGACAAACTACAGTGTTTTAGTTTAAATTCCATATTTTTTATGTAAATTACCGTGAGAATACTTACAAATAACCTAATTGTGGACTGCAGACCCTAGTTTCCTTAAGTAACCTAAGCAAAACCTCAAAATCAAGCTAAATTTAAACTTTAGTTTGATTTTAAGGTTTTGCTTAGGCTGCTTAGGGAAACTAAGGTCTAGACTCCGTGATTCAGGTTGCTCATGAGTTTTTTCATGACAAAATTTTTATGTTTACGTGTTTTTCTTAAGATTTATCAAAAAACTATTGTATTTTAATTATTTGTACTTGAAAAATAAGGGATTTAAACTATTAGTTCGTCTATACTTAAAGTAGGTTATGTAATTAAGTGGAGTATGCACTATACGGCAGTTTCTAATTTTCAGCGCGCTGAAAAATCATTTTTTAAACACGGTTAAACTAAGCAGAAACGCCTTTTTTAGTCAGCTAAACAATTTTAAACGCCTTTTTTGCTTTTCCTAAGCCTAAGCAAAACCTAAAAATCAAGCTAAATTTTATCATGATAGAGTTTCAAGATAGAGTTTTTTCAGCGTGCTTGAAATTACCACTAGCGCGCTGAAAATCAGAATCTGCCGATTTTTTATATAAACAAGGAACAAACAAATTTTTAATAAGGTTAAAATAAAAAAAATAAAATTGATATGAAAGTTTGCTTAAAAACGTCATTTAAAATTCATTCATTAAAAAATCCTTAATTAAAAATTGATAAATTCACCAGTTTGGTTCTTTGTGAAATTATATTTTGATAACTAGGTTAAATCACGGACAGAAAGTTGTATGAGAAATCCTTAAACTTTAAAATTAATTGCAAAATATCACGAAATTTGCAAAGTTTGAAAAAATATGACGAAATTAGCAAAAACAAAGGTCTGCACCATAGTACAGACATTTCTTTTTTTTTTCAGCAACTGATTTTGTGATGCAAACATTTAGCAAAAAATTCTGCGAAAAAGTGATGAATTTTTTGCGCATTTGTGAGTTTGCGCTGTAAGAAGACGTGTTTGCGGTATATTTTTGACCGCAGAAGTTAAGACAGTAACTTAAATCGTTATACTCATTGAGCAATATTTCACGTACAGAGTTGTCAAAAAACGCCATTTTTGTGAGGTCATAACTCCTGAACCACTGGATATATTTTTTTGAAAAAAATTTTGTGGACTATTGAGGGCAGGGGTAAAGTTTGCTCAAAAAATTATTAAAATCGGAGACAAAAAGTTTGACTCAGCAGTCCGCACCGCTCCTTCAAGCAATTGTCAAAAACAGCAAAAAGCGCTTTATTGTTTTTCATTCTTGACGTTAGATAGTGCTGGAGCGATCGCGGAACAAAAATAAAATTAATCACGTACAGCTACCACGCCGTTTGCTGTTGTTGTGCGGTTTACAGAGTTTGAAAGACTCATTCATTGTCTTTTTAACCAAAGACTTTTATTGAGCTGTCCAAAAATTCATATTTGGCATTTTGGATTCGCTATTTTGATCAACAACAAAGTGGTTCCTAAGAAAGATGAAAAATTTTCTGTTTATTTCCAATAAGCCCATGAAGCCATCTATATTTTTGATCAATCAGTAATGAAGGAGATATATTAAGTTTAAGATATGTGAAAAAGTAATAAAATTGGTAGTGTTTTTATCATGGGTGGCGCGGGAGCGCCACGGGGCGATTTAGCCCCGTGGCGCCGCGCCAACCATAATTAGAGAACGTGGGTAAATTTTGAAATTCAGAACCTTCTTCTTCTTCTTCTTCTTCTTCTTGTTATTATTCCAACGCTCCATTCTTAAAAACGATATTCCTCATTCGTTACTGATTGATCAAAAATAAACATGGGCTCATTAGAAAGAAGAAGGAATTACGCAACTTTCTTAGGAAGCACTTTTTTCATTTAGGTCCTTGTTATCGATTTATTGATCAAAATAAAAAATTGAAAATCAAACATAAAAAGACTTTCCAACCGCACAATAACAGCCTTTTGGCAACAAATAAGGATCTTACAGAGCAGACAACCCACATCCCCTCATAAAAAAACCGCACAAAAATAGCAGACCGGTTTTAATTGGTGGCAGAAACGGCGCCAGTTTCCAGCGCCATATCCTTCAACCGCGCGGAAAACGGCAAAAACAACAGAGTACTTTTTTTTAATTCTTGCATTACTGTATGACAAAATTAAACTCAAAGTTTTATTTATTAAAAAAATAATAATAAGCGTCGGTGGCGCGGGAGCGCCACGCGCCGCTAATCATCGGTGGTGCGGGGTGCCAACTGCGATTTAATTCCCACGGCACCGCGCCAACTATACTTAGACAACGTAGAGTAAATTTTGTTATTCATGTTTAAATAATATTATAATTATTATTATTATTTTGACTTTAAAAATTATAATTGCAATCATTGGCGCACGGTATCGCGCCAACTATATTTTAATAGAACGTAGGTAAACTTTGTCTGGAGCGCATATGCACCGCACTGAACTAAAATTAAACAACGTGGGTTAATATTCAAATTTATAATTCATCTTCGTCTTATTATTTTTTTTATTTTATCTCGGCAACGGAATGATTATAAACATATGACATTGCGCAGCTAAAACTATAGTTCTATTAAGGCTATTTTTTTAATTAATTTGAAAAAAGTGGTAACATGACCTCTAATGCTTAATAAGAGAGCAGGAAAAGCGACTCTCCGGTCGCACGTTTAGACAGAAAAGATGTAGACTAGTCTGAGATGGACATTATGTGGACTATAGGAAATTTGCATTTGGTTTGGCAGCTGCTGACTAAATAAAAATTTCTACGATATATAATGATTGTTTCAGATCTATCAGACAGCATTGCATTTAGGAGAAACAAGAAAAAATCATACTCACAGCAATCGACAAGCGCGAAATCGCCACCAATTGCACAACAAAACCCAGAAAAAGCGATTCGCGCCAAAGCGGAGAGACGACACCCAAGCCAGGCGGGAGATCATAACAAATCCCTCAAATGGGCGCCGCCAACCAAAGCAACCTACCCAACCCGACCACACCGCACAACGCCCAAAACCCCCTCCCCGCCCCCGAAGCACAGGCAGACAGAAGCGAGCAAAAGCGGCGGAGAAAAACCCGCAGCCCGACCCACAGCAACAATGCAAAGGTGGATAATACGATAATCCGGGACAAAGGTGTGACACTCGTGTTTAACAAACGCGGCCATGCGAAAGACAACCAGCGGACGGACGGGTGTCATCGGGACGGACGGGTGTCATCGTGACGGACGGGTGTCATCGTGACGGACGGGTGTCATCGTGACGGACGGGTGTCATCGTGACGGACGGGTGTCATCGTGACGGACGGGTGTCATCGTGACGGACGGGTGTCATCGTGACGGACGGGTGTCACAATAAATGGTTTGAAAACCATGTTTCTAAAGATATTTATTTAATCTTCTTGGCTGGCTTCCAAACACTTAGCTCAGCATTCTCAAGAATATAATATAGATGTAATGCATAAATAAAAAAAATATGCTTTACAGTGAAAGCATAAGTCACTTAGTTTTAAAGAAAGTAGTTTGACATAATCATTTGCTTTTTTTGAAACATCTTTTAAGGTTTTAATGGGTTTTTTTACACTTATTCAGGTGTTATTTTGAGTACCGAGCGAAGGGGGATAAATCTTTACTGGATGTATTTAATGAGCCTTCTTCCTTTTCTTCAAAAAAATAATAATAAAGTGGCAAATAAAAAAAATATCCCCAAATCAAAACAAAATGACAAAGGAGCATGGAATAAATCGTTAAAAACCTTGAATATATTTTATATTTTACAAATTAAAGGATTGTAAAGAACACAACAAATGCATATTTTGTAATTTTTTTAAATAAGAAATACAAAAAACTAAATACAAACTAATAAGGTAACTGACTTAATTTCGGCCACGCCTTAATTTCGGCCACCAATTTAGGGTGTTAGAAAATTGGCTTATTTTTAAAACACAAAAGAACTAGCACAAAAGTAACTGGATTAATGTTTAATAAAGTGTTTTTGCAAAAGTTTTTTATTTTTATTATTCTACATTATCAACATTTTCATACAAAAAGTGAATTTTTTATGATTTTCTTAATTTTTGCTTTGTGTTTAAACTGCATCAAATTTAGAACGAAGCAATATATAACCTTAAAATATCTTCTATTTAGGGCTCAAAGTTGTTAATTTTCATGTTTTGATATTTTCTTCAAAATCATTTTGCAATGCGTTTAACTAACTGCGCATTTTAAGATTCCGTTAATTTCGGCCATTTTAAAATTTAGGTGAAAGAACCTGCCGTTTTTGCTGTTTTTAAATATCATTGTACTACCGTATTTATAAAGAATTTTTTTTGCTCGTTTGACTTTGTTTTTACGTTTTTTAAGCCAAAAATAAAAATTGAACAAAAAATACAAGTTATTAAAACTTGTTTTTTTAAGGTTTTGACATAATTATTTAAAGTCTTGCTAATAATAACTATTAAAGTTCGCAAACGGGAAAAATTAAGTTATATGTACCAAGAAAAATACCTAAGGGTAAATTTGCAACCTTTAGAAATTTTTATTGTTCGTTTAAGCAATAGTTATGGCCAGTTTTTTGTAGGTGGCCGAAATAAATGGCACGCGCCTTAACTTCGGCCACTTTAAAAAAAGTTCAAACCTTCACTGATTTTTAAGTGTAACAGAAATATTCAAATTTTGCACTGAAATAACAAATATAGCTATTGTTTGATTTTTAGGCCAAATTTTGGCTTGATTGAAAAAGCCAGAAAAAACTTATTCATAAAAAATAAAAAAAGGTGGCCGAAATTAAGGCAGTTACCCTACATTCTTTATAAAAAATACCGCAGATTTGTCGGCATTTTAATGCAAAATAAAATTCATTTTTAAAAATTCCCCAAAACACCAAAGAAAAGTAAAAATATTGCCCATTAAAAATAATTACGGTAGTGCAGTGGATGGTCTTTGGATACGCATTTGAGGGTCCTAAGTTCGAACCCCTCAGTAGTAGTGTTTTTTCTCGCCTAGGCATATTTCTAACATAAACATTAATGTTTAATTTCATTTCTTTATTTTTTTACATGAAAAAAAAACCCGAATGAAAATAACGAATACTTATTTTAAAGAAATTACAATTGTGCACATTTGCATGTCATATCCTTTTGCTTCTTTCACGTATCATTTTTAAACTAAACTGAAAATTTTTTTTGTTCCTGGTTATTTTTTAAACAAATAGTCCTTTTAAGCAATTGTGGACATATTTTTCATATTTTTTAATTTATTTTATGACAAATTAATACAAATGTAATTTCTTAATTTGTTTTCGCGGTTTTTTTATATTAAAAGAGGTTAAATTTGCCCTTATTTAAATCATTTAAATTTGTATGAATGTGATTTGAAACTAGCATAATAATATATTTGTGTTATTTATTCTGGTTTTCACGCAGCATCTGTTTTTTGTCGCTTATTCGAGTTTTAATAAAAGGTACGGTATTAAATTGTAAAAGTTTTTGAAAATCGGCCAGCAAGACAAAATATGTTTAGAAACATGGTTTTCAAAGCATTTATCGTGACACCCGTCCGTCACGATGACACCCCTCCGTCACGATGACACCCGTCCGTCACGATGACACCCGTCCGTCACGATGACACCCGTCCGTCACGATGACACCCGTCCGTCACGATGACACCCGTCCGTCACGATGACACCCGTCCGTCACGATGACACCCGTCCGTCACGATGACACCCGTCCGTCACGATGACACCCGTCCGTCACGATGACACCCGTCCGTCACGATGACACCCGTCCGTCACGATGACACCCGTCCGTCCGCTGGTTGTCTTTCGCATGGCCGCGTTTGTTAAACACGAGTGTCACACCTTTGTCCCGAATCATCGTATTATCCACCTTTGATTTATTTGCATAAATAAAATGCGCATCATTAAGGTATTTTCCACACAGAAAGCGATGTACATAGCATGTCATGTGGTATAAATTGTAGTATGCTTATTATAAGTATTAGCGCAAAGTGCCTATACTTTGTTCATAATTTTAATTTCAATGTTTTATATCTTTGACCGAATTCTACTGTATTTTTGTAATATGTTTACAATACTGTGATACTAACAATTAATAAATTACTATACTGTAACAATATTAATCGTTTTTTTGGATGGTTATCCATGGTATTCGGTTGCGCAGTTAGCATCGAGCCGAGTAATATTGGACTTGCAAATTCTACTTTAAGCAAAATAAGCAAATTTTTCCTAAATAAACAATATAAAATACTATAAGAACGTTTCTAAAAATACGATTAAACAGAAATAATTTAAATATTTTACTTTAAATTCTATTCAAAATGTCTATTTTGAGCTGCGTTTTCTTTTTTTTTTAAAACAAGATTGTTACTTCAAGAAAAATGCTTGATATCGCTGTGGTCACAGTTGGAATACAGTTTTTTCTTTCACTTGTTGATGCAGAAAGTAAGTGTTATATTTTTAAATTATTAGAACGAATTAACTATCGTGACACACTTTTTAAAAAATTCCATTGAGAACCATTTTAGTTTAAAAAATATGAAGACAAGTTGTAAATAGTTAAACCTCAGTTTTTGGCAGGTAAGAATCAAGTATTCCGATAAGAACTTTAAGGGTTGACCTGGGGCCTATTTCATAAAGATCTTTGTAATCATTAATAAACATATTTAATTTATTCTTATTCTATTAATTAAGAAAAACGTACATAACTATGGAATTTACAGAATTTATTAATTTGTAATTTTTTAGATTCTGAACGCACGCAATTTTATTAATATGCTTTTTAATTAAAAATACAAAAGAAAAATATGCGTTTTTTAATTTACAGCTGTAAATTAATTATATATATGCAATTTTTATGAAATAGACAAAATGTTATAAGCGATTTTGTTTGCAAGATGTAAACACATTTCTGGAAAACAATATCAAGTGTCATCCTGTCAAGCAAGAATGAAAATAATTTTTTTATGATTGCGAAGGACGCATTTGTGTTTAAATGAACTGGTACACAATGGAAAAAAATCACTGTACATTACTTATATAAAATATTCATGGTTGGATTTAATTAAAGCCAGCTATTAAATAATATGATTTTTTACTAATTATTTTGATTTTGCTAATAAGGTATTCACTTGCCTAAAGTGCATACTTGTTATGCTTACGTAAATTTCCGGCATTTAGCAAAATAAATTATCTTATCTTATCTTATCTTACAGCGAGCATTCAGAGCCATTAGTGCCATTCAGTACATACTGGTGACAGTTGCACTGACGATATCATTACAGCAATAAAAAACAACAAAGTTGTAACGATTGTTTTCAGTCTTACCACAGTATAACTATGCTGATTCGTAACGGTTAAGTTTACCGTGGTAGTCCAGAAAAAAGATCATAGTGACGGGTGTCAAAAGACACGAATCTAATTACAAAAATTTATAACACGAATAATTCAAGACGTAAGCCAAGTTAATTCTGGCAATGACAGAATGCTACACGCCAATTGTTTGACGTCAAAGGCAAACGTTAAGAAATAGACAGAATATTCATAATTATTTTTATTATTTATGATGATTGAGTAGCATCTTCATTTTGTAGCATATAATTTTGCTTTTTTTGTTTTGTTTAAGGTCTCGAGAATGAATGTGCAGCTCTTGATCAAATCGGAGACATGAAGACATATTTTCAATTTAACAGCTGCTTTGTGTATCATACAACACCAAAAACTTTTTCTGAAGCAGCCTCATCATGCCAGGTTTAAGTTATTTGCTTGTAAAATTTAACAAAATTTTATTAAAATGCGCAAGCAAACTAATAATATATATATATAATGGGAAATCAAAAAAGGCCGCTTCCAAAATTATATATATATATATATATATATATATATATTTATATTTATATATATATATATATATATATATCAGTAGCGTATTTAGGGGGGGCGACCGCTCCTCCCCCTTTTGGCCGTTTCCATACTTAGGGGAGGGGGCGGTCCCCCCTCTGGCTGGCGCAGCCAGCCATTTTTGTAAAAGTACCCCCTTTACTTTTTTTTTCAGGTTATAAAAATGTAGTGCATCTTAATTGCATAAAATTAAACACTGTAAAAATTTTCCCCGCTTCGCGTAAAGGTGAAACATGTACTGTATTTTTTGATTTGTTCAACCGCACTTTTTACTTATAAGTTACAAACCCATTGCAGTCGCGCATATTTTAAATAATTTAGTCAATTATTTATATATAAATCAGGTTGTTTCTTAATAAAATTAAGAAATAACCTTTTTGGGATGTAGCACAAAATTTTAACATCATGCTAATTAAGCTGTAACAAACAAATTTTGTAGGAATTAGGTCATAAAAACAAAAGTAAAACTATGCTAAAGCGACACAATTCTTAAGCAGTTTAGGCTTATTCAAAAAAAATTTTCCTCCGCCGCTAGGGACATCCCCCAGACCCCGCGACGCTTCGCCGCCAGGCTGCTACCACAGAACAAACAAAAATAAGCTAGATCAAAACTCACGAAAAAGACCATATAAACACACACAATTAAAGCAGCAAAATCCAAAAACCCCCCACCCCCAACCCCCACACAAGCAACCACCACCACCCACCCCCCACACCCCCCCCCCCCCCCCCCCCCGCCCCGCCCCGCCCCCCCCACCCCCCCCCCCCCACCCCCCAAAAAAAAAAAAAAAAAAAAAAAAAAAAAAAAAAAAAAACACAAAAACACACCCCAAAACCAAAACCAAAAAAAAAAAAAACCCCACCACACCCCCCCAAAACCACACAAAAAAATACATATATATGTGACGCCCAAATTTGTGAGGGGGCTTCCAGTCCAAGGGGTCACACGGATCGAACGCCAAAACAAGTTCCGGTCTGAAGAGAAGTGTTTGTGTTTAAGATGTATGTATGTCTGTTTGTCTGTGTGCTCTCCCTCCGGTGGGAGAACCGTCGCCAAAGACAGAGTTAGGAGTTCACAAAAATAACTTAATTAATAATTAGTAATGGTTTGCGTTTAACAAGCTTAAAAAGGCATGTGTTTACTGGCGGCCACAAAATTCATAATACCGAGGCCCTTTACACGTTACACAATATTAAAACAGCCTAACACGGACAAACGGCACGGGGCGCGACTTAGCCTACGAAAAATGTTTGGAAAAATGCGCGGGAAAGATAAAGCTTAACCTAAGGAGGGTTGCGAAACTGGGTGAAAAGACACCTTTGAAATTTAGGCCTTTTTGGCAAAGAGGGGGATAAACTTAAGCAAAAAGTTGGCTTTTAGCCGCGCACAATTTAAACACAAAAACCCTGCGCTGTTTTGGAAACGCCAGAAAGGGGAACCCACCGGAAAGAACCAAGGGAACTAAACGGGGGTTAGCGCCTGCTTAATTTTGCTGTAAAAGTAAACGAACTCTAAAAATCTAACTCTGCTCCGACGCGGTGTTGCTCCGGAGCTCAAACAGTAAAAAAGTTATAAGTCTAATGTTCGACAGCCGGCTGGTCGCTTGAGAATCCCACGTTGGACTGCTCGGAACCAAACTGGGGGCCTAATATAGATAAAAATATATTTTCGCAGAATATAACCAAAACTTAGGGTGGAAGTCAGGAATAGGTTCCTGCTTCAGGGTCAACCGGTTCTTCTCGTTTGGTTTCCCGCAGCCGATAATTTTTTTGAAGATATAAAAACCACGACTTTTTAAAGCGGGAGCTGGTTTTATATTAACGAAAAGGCCACTAAACCCCGGCCCCGCGCGTGGTGACTGATTAGCACCGCGCGTTGAATTACCGCAAAAACAACCGACCAACCGGGCAAGTAATTTGAGGCGAGCCCCGCTCGCATGAGCAACCGCGCAACACCGCGTTTAAATTTAAAAACCTAAAACAAGAAATTTAATAAAAAGATTTATTTAAAAAACCTAAGGCGCTAACGCGGGGGACAAAAACTGGGCGAATACGAAAACCACAACGAACCATGGATTCGCCATATCTTCCCACCCGGTTTAAAGCCGTCCCCGGCTACGGAGTATTACCGACTTCAAACCGGTAGGTCAACAGGCGACTCCATGGATCGTTGGACACAGCTGTAGAAGCTGGGGAATTTTGACGGGGAGGTGTTTCCAAAGCAACGCAGCAAGACACACACAATTAAAAATATACCCGATTAAACTAATTTTTGAGCAAAAAACGGAAAAAAACGAAAGACATAAAACATTTTTTACTGGCACAACCTTGGACGAGTGAATTTTAAAATTTTTGTAGTGCCGGGCTGTGGTGGGCGAACCACGGGCATAAAAAACTCAGGGGATGTCCCCCGCCGGTGGGACTTATTTGATTCCGACGGCACAACTAAAGTAACAAATTGGCAGCTTTTACCGCCATTTTACATTTAATTTTTTTTACACAGCGAAAAAACTAAAAAACAAAAAAAAAGTACGCGTGCACCCCCAATTTTTAAATTTAGTATAAAAATGCGCAAAAACTAGTTTTTTGGAAAAATTTAGTAGGGGTCTGTTCATATCACAACCCACGGGGTACTAATCATTAAAATAATCATTCACTGCTGGGACACCGCCGTCATCGCTAGGGTCATCTTCTTCAGGGGCCACGTCGTCGTCCGCGGGGAGATCCTGGATCACATCTGGGGGCGCAGCCGGGGGGTTTGGCCGATTTCCGGGAGCGCCTTGCATGTCGGCATCTTAAATAAAATAAATTTACTATTTGTTATAGGAATGATGCCTACGGAAATTTTGGTGGCTCACCTAGATGTGTTACGGAACACGACGAACGGCTCAACCCTCTCTGAATTTCACCAGTGTGAATGACGAAGAAACTTTAATTATATTTGTGTTTTGAAATGAAAAATAAAGTTGTATTAAATTTTACGTTTGTGATAATAACCAATGTATATTAACCAAAAAATGTCACACAGAGTAAACATTCAGTTAGAGTGCTCAAGAAGTGCCTTCCCTAAGAAAACCCACTCAAATAGCAAAAAGGAAAGGTGCCCGCCAAACAATACAACAATTTATGAACAGACAAAAACAAATATGAGAGTAACAAAAAGCACACAAAAACAAATAAATACGAGAGTAACCCGACTAATATAAACTTACGCAAACAATTAAGAAAAGAGGTAACAGAGGATAGCACAGGACAGGAGCTACGGAGCCAATCAGGGTAGAACAAAGCACTAAAATACAACACATAACAATATTACCATATTTTACCAAATGCAATAATAATAAGAATCAAGAAGAATGGAACAATTGAATAACCAAGCGGTACCAAACAACGACAATAATTGGAAAATGGAAAAGAAGTAAAAGTTTAAATTTTTATATTGTATATGCAAACAATGTTATAGGTTTATTATGATTTTGTCCAAACACGGGAATATTACAAGATCACAAATAATAAATTAGTAAAAATCTTTAACTATCAAAAAATGTGTTACCGGGGTGGGAAGCTCATATTTGCCAAAATTTTTCCCAGGACGTCGGCTTTGTCCAACGGTTTGAGGGGGCCAATGTCGGGTTTCTGTTCCTGTTCCCTTTTGAGAGCCCGAGCCTTCTCGTCCTTACGTTCTTCCTGTTGGCGCTGATACTTATTCTCCAGGGACTTCGCCAAGTTGCGTAGGTGGCGCTGACGACGTTTCCGGTCTGTGACGTGTCGTATCTTTTGAAGCTGGCGTGGCGTCCTAAGTGGAGGGAAATCGGGTTGCTGGAGATGAGCCTGGGTTGGTGGGGGATAACTCCAGTCTTCCAATTCGGCCTCGAAATTAGGTTCCAAACCAGTATCGTTCGCCCACTTCGAAGGGTGAAACTCCCAGGGATATTTATCTTGAGCTAGAGGTATGTGTGAGGTGTCAGCGTAAGCAACGGGGGCACTTCTAACTTTGTATACCTTTAAACGCTGCAAATTAACTCGGTCCGTTTTTACGTCTCCTGGTCCAACCAACTCTATCTCTGCGGTACCGAACCTCTTGTTAATTGAAATCACTTTATATGGCCCTACCCATTTACTTAGGAATTTTGAACAACTCTGGGGCTTACCTGAGGGATTGTATTTTAACACCAATGTTCCAACCTTTATCGGTTTCCGGCACACTTTCTTATCATAATTTCTTTTCTGTCTCTGCTGGGCGACTCCCAAGTTGCGAACAGCCATGTCTCGCGCCTCGGTCATTGTCACCTTAGCGTGCTGAATGTAATCGTCTTCAAAGTCGTTATAAGGCGAGCGGAACTGTTGATATTTGGCATCAATGGGAACACGGATGTCTCGGCCATAGATTAAATAAAAAGGGCTCTCCTTGGTGGACTCCTGGGGTGACCGATTATACAAGCGGACGTTACAAACGGAAGTGCAAAGTCCCAATCTGTATG